>VWZF01003888.1:0-252500 GCA_013396755.1 Sclerurus mexicanus | reverse complement strand
CAGCTTTCTTTGATAGTCTGCTCCAATTGAAGTAACTGTTGAGCAAATGTTATCCAGAGAAAGACAGGAAACTTATAAGTTATTGTATATATAAACACAATAACTTGTAAGTAAACCATGTGAACACAAAACAATAACTTGCAGGTAAACCACGTGAACGTATTTTAAGCATCATTCACATTTTCAATAGTTAATATTGATTTCTTGCAGAGCTTTTTTTTCAATCTTTCCACATACAGTATGTGTTTGCAATTTCTATTCTTTGAATACAGAAAAATGTTTCTTTTTGAAGTGTTATTTTAATATTTTTAGCTACCAAATTCAATCATTAGCTTATGAAAAAGGGAACACAGTCTTGATTTATATAGAAATTTCAATGCATTCCTAAGTATGTTTTCAAAAAACACTTTGCAGACATATGCAGACATTGTAACATATAAATGCCTACAGATATGTCCTGTTATTTTATTATTTTGTCCTCAGTATGTCAGAGAGATATATTTTATAAGTTCATAATCAAATGGGCATTTGCTAAAGTGAATATAATACAGAAGGCTGCCTTTTGACTGTAGTAAATCAAGTACACTGAAACATGCAATGTGTATTGTGCTGAGCATATCAAACATAGCGATTTGGATATCTAAAATATAATTATGTATGGTGCAACATTTGTTAGAGTGAAAATACTAAAGAAATATATTTTTTCCTCTAAGTAAACATTCTTTCTATTATAAACTAGAGTGTTGATTACTTTGCATTATGTTTAAGGGAAAAAAATCACCCAGAATTTTTCTTGCATGTAGACTTTTAGAAAATTAGAACAGTGTGAGAGAAACTGTAATTGCAAAATTTGGTTTGGTGTTTTACATAAGGTTATCTCCCTCTGCCTGCATACCCTTTAGCATATCACTGAATGCATTTTATTAAAATATTCAAGCCACCTGTCCATTTGAGCCTGTTTCACTTATCACCCAAAAATAAAAGCAATTCTGTACTTCAGAACACAGGGATACAGAAATAAGTTTCCATTACTGGTGACTAATTAAGCAAACTGGGCTTGCCNCACAGACTTCCCTTCAATGAGTGGTTCAGGCTCCCTGATTAAGGTCATGCCGTTTGTTCATTACTGGCCTGGCTAATGTGATTGAATTGGAACAATACCTTTGAACTCCTTGGCTCTGATCTGCATACTAATTGACTCTCTTGTCCTTGACAGTGACCTTGACAGGCTTTCCACTACTCTCAGAATGGCTGACCAGTTTCTCATCAAAAGTTCCTAGTAAAAAAATGCCCCAATCCCAAAATAAGAATTAGTCATTTATACTACTTTTCTCTGTATTCATATTTCCTTATATACCATTAGGAAAAGCGAAATTGTTACTCCCTAGCTCCCCCTGGATGCTTATTAATACTTGAAAATCACAGTGTCACTTTAAAGTACTGAAACAGTGAAAGCATTGTTTTGAAAGAGTTCATTGTTGCAGCTTAGAACACATTTTATACACATTTTCAGGTGGCTTTTTTTTTCTTGTTACACAAAAGATTGCAGTTTAACTCAAGGACCTTTACATTTTTGCAATTTTTTTCTAAAATAGATGAAATAATCTCGGTTGTAGCCTAAGAAAACAGCACAGTTTCCTTTTTATAATTTATATTAGCACACTAACAGCCTATGTTTCAACAGGTTCTATAGTAACAGAAATACTATGGTTTCAAACAAAACAAAACCAAGCCATGCAGAACATTGCATATAGAAAATGCCAGGTTTAAGGTAGTGAGCTAAGGTTTTTACTTTTCTATCTCTGAGGCTCTTAGACCAGTGTATTTCTCAAGAGAGACATGATTTCTATACAGAAGACATTATTAAGCACTATAACAATATTTATGAGAAGAAAAGAAAAAGACTACAAGAGAATATTCTTCTGACTGGAAAGGAGAGGTTTACTTCATTTTTATTGGAGAGGCTATTTAAGTGTGAGCCTTGGTGAACTGTTATTCTTAAAGTAATGAAGTAATAACTAAATCAAACTAAAATTAGTATCATCAAGAAAAAGAGATAGACAACATGCTGAGAAATGTACCTTTATCAAGCTATCAGCAAAGGTTCACTGTTGTATTTTTTCTTTAATATTAATTCTTACTTTAGGCAAAATCCATTGCAGGAAAAACAGCTGGAATTTTAAACTCATTTAATAACACTTTGCACTTCTGTAGGTTCTCAAAGGGCTTTAGAAATATGAAGGAATGAATATGTATTATAACCAGGTGAAGTAGTATTATGGAACATTAATAATGACCTGCAAATCTACAAATAGTAAATCAAACTACAAAAATTTTAACATGCATTCTTTAATGCAATTTCCATTTTTATTCTGCTGTGGTAACCAGAGCAGATGTTTTGAAAAAAGTCTCAAAGCACAGGTTCTGACTACTGAGAAAATTATTTTTAGTTTTTAAGGCAATGATAGGCAAGCACCAGACCAATATCCAAGTACTTAGACAGAGAAGACCTCACAAATTTGGCATCAAGTTCAAAACCATTATAGAAATAAGCCATACAATTCAGATCTTCATCCAAACTTTTCCAAAAATTCAAAGATGGCCTGGATCCAAAATTCCAGTATGAATACCAAAGTTTTATTACAAAGGAACATGCAGGGCTTGATTTAGTTTCTGTATTCATGTCTGTTCAACACCTAGTATGGAAATAGGTTTTTCATCATCCCACTTGAGCCTGCACTTGCACCTTATCTGCAATGCTCTTGCACTGCTGGTGAAAGCGTGAAGTTCACTGAGGAACCCAGAAAGCTTCTGAGGAAATTGGGAAGGCTGGAGAGGGCAAGGTACAGATGCCAGCATCTACAGGCAGCTGCAGCAGTAGTACTGGGTAAATCAAGCAGGATACTTGCATCAATGCTGAGAAGAGGCACATTCAGGTAGTTGGATCTGTGAACGAACTAAATCTCTACAGCATCACACACATGACACAGCATAGAAGAATACATTTTTGAAGGTATTTTGGTGACTAAAACACATACAGACAGTTACAGCAGTTTTCAAAAGCATTTGGGCAAAATTCTTATTGACTTCACTTTGCTCTGAGAATCTACGACTAGCAGCTGAACAGGTGAAGTTAGCATTTATATAAATTACCAATTTTTCTCACCAAAAATAGCAATGCTTATATAAAAATCTAGTATTTCTGGTATTCTGGGATCTTCCTAAAGTGTACTGTACAATAAAATATACCAGGTGTACCTAAAACAAGAGAGCACTCAGAGGAGTTTTTTTTAGAAAAAGTACTTAAAAGTGAAACTGCAAAAAGAAAGATTGGGTAGGGAGAATGTACCCTATGAAACAAGGCTCTGCTCTCTCATAGATTCTCTTTTTCATCACAGTTTGTCCATCCTTGTTTTAGGACTCAACTGAACACTGGTATGCCCATCACTGTCACTATTTAATTTTATTTAAGCAGTGAGCACCACCTACTGCAGGGGAAGATTGCAACTTGTTCAGTGAGTACATCAATCACTTCCTATAATAATTTGTTTTGCTAAAGCTGTTACTGCTGAAGTTTTGACCAGAACTATGTATAGCTTTGTTTTGAAATGGGAAATCACTGCTGAAAATGGAGGTTTTGTGATCTATCACATATAGGCCTTAGATACTAACTAGCTGAAGGAAAATGAAAAAGAAGACCTAATCAATTAACCTAGTACATAAAGCCAGACCTCAAACAAATGCAGCTAGTGGAAGAAATTAGTTTATCCTACCCTTCATACTTGATCTGTGACTAGCACATTAGAGAAACCATTCATGGACCAGGGTAAGAGCTGTTCAACTCCTTAAAATAATAAATAATTAAATGTTAGCACTAAGTTTGATACACTTCTGTATGACAGCTAGATTTGATTCAGGGTAAAGGAAAGAAGGGCACAGAAGATCTCTCCCTTTTCCCATCTCAGAAGACTAGGAGGGGTACTGATACCACTTAGATGTCACCCTATTCCCACTACAGATGAAAGCAGCTCACCTGTTCACCCTTTATCTGATCCCTCACAGCTACCACTGCTTGCTCACCTAGTTGCTCCCTAATCTGATTCAATAAAAATTATTTTCTTAAGCTGCATTAATTTGACTGCTTTGGACTAGAAAGTGACTCACACCAGTAGACCTGAGGAGGCAGTAACTTTCAGCAGGAGCCTGGGTGTTAGCTGAGGGGATGCTTAAGCAGGGAGAAATCAGGGTACCATCTGCAGCCAGAACAGGCTGTCTGACTGCAGCATGGAGCTGTTGCCAAGCTATGCTAAGTTACAGTGGTCACATAGGTTCCTCAATGGCTTCTGTCTGTGATGGAAAGATAGAGAAATCAAGCTCTGTCAGTCCCAGTCCTGCTGTCACAGTCAGGATAAAGGTAAAGATCCTCAGCAAACATACTTCTGAGGATGAGGCAAATAAAACACTCAGTTAAATGCCCTGCTGGGCATTTACAGTAAAATTGTACAGGCCTGTTAGTGCAAAAAACCCACTATGCATAAGACAATTGATATGTCAGAGGATTATTAAAAGAAAAATGCCAATATAACCTAAACACCTGCAAAACAATATAGACTTCTGCTCTGAGTACTTATTGGTTTTTACTTTCACTGACATGCTGTTGGCAGAGTAAGGCAGAGAAAATCGTCCCCACTCCCCGCCCCCCAACCCCATGATAATGACCATGATCTTGATTTCTACCAAAAACCTTAGCCATAAATATATGTTGAGAGAAACAGATTATAAAGTATAATCCAACATTTTCTGCCTGCTTTTCTGCCCACGAAGAGTACAAGAAAACAAACGTGACAGCTGTGGAAATGCACAGAACAAGACATGCAGCAAGAGTGGTGATGAACAAGGTGTAGTAACCAGAAAGAAAAGAACAGAATGCAAGTGAAAAGTATTAATTATTGATAAGATAAGGGACGGGTAATTAGGACGCTTCATATCTGCCTACCTGCTATAAGGACAGAGAAGACATTTCCTAGCTATCTAATAAGTAGTATGGTGGGTTGCAGTTTGCTCTTTTGGCTCTGTAGGCAGATTCTCTTCTTTGCTGCCTGGCACTGTCATATACAGGCTATATTATTCCAGGTAATTGTTAGTACTCTATTGAAATAATTTAAATAACAATAATAATAAGATAATTATTACAGTCAGATCTGATCAGAATGCAAAATGTCTAGGATTAAAATAAATCCCTCAACTCAGACATTTACTAGAAAGAGGATGGACATGAAGAGTCCATTATTTTACTTCAGATAACAGCTACAGTGAGAGATTTATAGTCAGCAGCAAACTTTAAAACAATTGAAACCAATGAGAGAGTAAATATAGAACATAACTTGTCTGAATATTTGCATGCAGATCTTAGGATATATTTTATGTGTATCAGGCAGAATGGGTGAAAAAACTTAAGTAAATTATAAACATATATCTGCTAAACAGAAAGCTGAAGCATGTTTCAGTGTTGCTTTTGCTCTTTTCCAGCTTTATTCCATTACTTTGCTGTACTGCATGTGTCCACTCTTATACAGTAATTTCGTATTTAAGAGGCTGATTTTTTCACAATTTTATTACAATCGCCATCTCTTAATAACTAACTCTTTGTTAATTGAATAAAGTCTTCTATATTTGCCATTTAATCTAAAAGATTAGCATAAACACATGTGACAACAATACAACAACAGCAAACTGAACCTCAAGGCACAAACTGTATGCTGTTAGTTATCCATGACACACTGTAATGAGAACATTTATAACAAAGTCCTTCTTAGTGGTAATGTACCTGTCTTCAGGCTTGCAACATATTTGTTGTCTCAGAGCAATCTTGATAAATGTCAAGCTGGTTTGCATTCCTTTTTGTTTAAAAGTAGCGTTAAGTTGGTAGGTTGAAGGAGAAGGCATCAACATAGGTTTCTGCACTCTTTTTTTTTTCTGATAAGGTTGGAGATGAGCTGTCAGTTGGTAGTAGCCAAGAGATTCTGGACTTCTGATGACAGTCCTTCAGCTCATCCCAGCATCTAGTCAGATATGAGTCTGATGATGTTCACACTCCTAAGAAGTGCCATGTTCAAGCTCAAGAAGCCAATGAGCCACTCTGCTACATAACAAAAAGCCAACTGTCAAAGCAGTTCAGTGGTGTTCAGTGATGTCAAAGCTCTTCCTGACGCTGGGAATTCAGCTAACATAGCAGGGCTCCTACCAGTTGCCTGAGAAGACTCTGTCACTGGGTCCATGCTTGGCCACACTCACCTCTTTCAAACAGCTGAGGAATTCCATGCCTGCGTTTGGACTGAAGGACAAGCCAGACCATCTTTATGTATCTGTGTTTACTTGCGTCAGAAAGTCCCCTTCTCTTTTTGAAGAAGAGATGTTTGTGTTGCCCTTTCACTGAGTGGAGGCACTGGTTAGCAGTGCAAGACAATCTCTAACTTCACAGTTTGTAAAAGGTGCCAGTTCTCCAACATTTCTTGTTCCTGTTAGTTCACAAAGTAGAAGACTTAAAGGACTTTACTCCATGAGGCACCATGGATATTCACAAGTTCAGTAATTCCCAGACAAGGGATTGTGACCTCTGCTAACACAAAAGAGACTCAAAAATGCAAAATGCAGCAGCTTTCAGCTGACAGACTGCAGCTGAACAGGGAAGTAGACTATCATCTTTGCCAACTTTCAGGTGCCAGAAAATGGGTGCTAGCAGTTAAATCACTTACCTACCTGCAACAATTTTGTTTTCCCTGAAGCACCTTCTGTGAATGTAACTGTCTAAAGATACACACTATAGGCTGGAGGCCTGACTTTTATTCACCTGTTTAAATCTGAAATTAGAGGAAAAGCAAACAACTTCAAAAATAGCGACAACATGGGGACAATGAAGACAGAGAGCACACTGAGAAACAACAACCAAATGGAGGCACCACTGTGATAATCCAGACCTGTTCCCTTGACTAGGGTTAGGTTACAACATCTATGCTCCATTAACAAAATTCTTTTTCTATGGATCACCACCCTTCAGCTTGGTTGGCCAGCATGGTCCACAGGAAATCTCTTAATGGCACACAGCAGGGCTCACTCAGGCTTAGGAGCTGGGAGACAAAGCATAACTTTAGAAGGGCACCTGTGAAAGGCAGAGACTCCCCCACCTTCCACATTCAACAGAGGCTGAGAAACCATGGGTTTGTGCACAGAAATGATACTTCCATTAAGGTGATTGGCAGCATCTTGCTTCTGTGAAAGGCAGTATGTCCCCACTCTTGCTGAGTTTCAAACAGCACGCTTAACTTCTAATTTGGGAAAGAAAAATACCATCTGGCACCTCAACTTTGAAAAGTTGCCAAACCTTGACTTACTCTCTGAATCTTCCCCAGGAAATCATGGGAACTACCTACCAAGAAAATCATTACAAAGTGTGAACAAGGCTCACATGAGTTAGCTGCATGTAATCTATCACAACGTGTCTTTAAAGAGAAAAATAACTGATTTGGGGAAGTTTAGTTATGCAGTCACCTTAAGAACTTGATTGAGTCTCCAGTTCTGTCTCCAACTGGAAATTAATGAATCACTACTCCAAATTCTTGGTTGATTTTTGAATAAGGAAATAAATCATCTTTTCTAAATTAAGAAAATAAGCTGACTTAATTTTAGAAGAAAGGCTAACAATAATCACTGCAGTATCACGCTGGGCAGCACTGGACAACACAAGCATTTAATTCATGTTTGTGCTCATTTGTGTCTTATTTGTGTATTTTTAAGAATAACTTTTTTAATATACAATTATTTTAAAATATAAAGCATCAGAACAGTCATTTTATCAAAAGAAAATGCACTCATGTCAGGGAGAAGATTTTTAAATTACAGCCAATGAAGAATGAAGAAGAGAATTTTAAGAAAAGAGAAAATCTGGGAGGAGAAATACAATTGTTGTTCTTCACCACCTCATTATTTGTAACCAGTGGTATGTAAACTTCGTATTATAATACAGGATCAATTCAGATGCAAATATCTGAGCCTTAATTGTATACATGGAGGAAAGAAAAGAGTGAAAATGTTCAAGCATGCTTTATTTTGCTATTTCTTTATCCTTCAAGACATACATTCAAAGTTTAAGCAGCAACACATCACCTGGGTAGATTTATACTGAAAAAAGCTAATAAATGCCATTACAAATATTATGTGCAAATTGAAAACCATAGAAAAATGCATTGTACTATAGTTGGACTGAAGCAAATCTGTAATATTATTAGTTCAAATTGTTTGAGATGAGGTGTATTCTATAGTACTTATATATCAAAGTCACTAAGATATTGAACTCATTCCTATGTTGCTTTACTCAAGTAAAACTTTTTTTGAATTCAAGCATACAAATTCAAGCCATTTATGTTTTTAAGTCTCGTACATGTGTCTGTACAGAGTCAAAGAATGCATGTATTTATTCTTCAACAATATGCTGAATAAAGATCAAGCACACCAGTTTTAGAACAGTCCATTTCTTTAGTCTAATTGTTGAGTTGCTTTTCCATGGGGATGGACCTTCTTCTGCTCAAGTCTACTCTCTCTGTGATTCAATATATGCACAGTTCTCATTACGCTAACTGGAGTTGTATGTGTAGTTGAGTAAAAAATTCACATCCCTCATTCAGTGCCCAGATATCACTATGTTTGCAACACTGAGTCCTGACTTGAGGTTTTACAGGCATGGAATGCCCTTCCACAATCTGCCAAAGTACCAAAATCCCACATCCCTGTGTCTCAGTTCATTATATTGCCATTCCTCCTGCTTTTTCAATCAAACCATAGAGTTTGCATTTATAACACAGATTCAGCCCAAAGCTCCCCCAAACTCAATGGAAAGATTCCCTCTGTCTTTGTCAGGCTCTGGAACAAGCCATATTTCCATCAGCCCTTCACAGCTCACATTCCTGTAATGTCTCAGCAGGCTATATTATGAATATTGACCCCAAAGTGTAAACAGTGTTACTATTTCCTTCTGTGAGGTTTTTTCCTTCCTTGCCTTGTGCTCAAGTATTTGAAGTTCAGCACTGTTTCAGCATGTGTATGCATGGGGGTCTCAGTTTTACCCAGATTTTATCCACGGCAAAGGAAAAGTCTGTCACTTAGGCTGTACTTCATTCTCTAAATTCAGTTTCATTTACCAGCAATGCATATATTAGTATCACATGCATACTCAAGATATTTATACAGTCTGGGAAAAGGTTATGTACTTTAGAGGCCAGACTCTGTGCAGGCATGCATATGTCCTAACTCAGGAAGGTTTTATTTAAGACCGTACGTCCAAGGTGGGTCAGTCTGGCTATGGGTGATGCCAAAGGTCAGGAACTTTTGTATCTGGGCCGGTAAGTGCAGAGGAGTCTAGGGTGAGGCCTTTACTTCAGCCCATCCCATCTCCTGTCAGTAAAACATTTCTGCTGTGAAAAGGAACCTGGTGCTCACTCCATGCATTATGGAGGTGGAGAACTCAAAGCCAGGCCTACTCCTGTCTACAGTATTTCTGGAAAATCACTTCTGTGTTTTCACAATGATCTGACAGTGCTCAGCTCACCAGCACATTTGCTGCAATACTCAAACCTCCACAATCACTAAACTGACACATATTCAACATGGGCAGAAAAATACAGTTGTAGATAAAAGCCTGCGAGAACATATCTTGTCCTGCAGCAGCATTGTGAAATGTAACATACATCTAAATGTGCAAAACATTGCATAACTGAACTATTCTTTCACTCCCAACATGTACAGGATGCTTTTATCAAAGTTTTTTTAAAAAAAGAGTGAAAAAAAAGTAAAAAGTTTCTGACTTTTGTTAACCTTCTCTTGTAGTTCAGGTTATTTCTTTAATGCATTTATCTGCTTTAAAATTGTCTCCTTAGCCTCTCAAGGGAAACCAATATAATACACCATCACATTTCTCACAGGAGAAAAAAGAACACTTACTCTTAATAGGTGGCAATTTTGCCAGATGTTATTGACATAGTAAGTGCGAAATTTCAGTGATACTAAATGCAAAGTGCAGCAGATTAAAGAACAATGGAACAAAGTGCAAAATGAAGTTTAAAAAGCAGCAGTGTCAAAGTCAGAGAAAGTGTGAAAAAATTACATTTTAACAACACTATTAAGAACAAGTTTACTAATTACTGTAACTGGCACAAATTTAAAAGTGTCTTCCTTAGACTAGGGAAAGTTTTTAAAGTGTGATATTCTTTTCTTGTCAGCATTTTTTTCTTTTCTTTATGCATGTGGCAGAGACATAACATTACTGGTACTAAAACAATGACACTTGGAGTTCTTTATTTTTCACTTCTTAACCCTTTTTTACCAAGAAATATTGCTACAAATCCTACTATTTGAGTAGGGCAGTGAACTACAAAAAAATCCTTTGATAACTAGTACTGAACAGTTTAAAATAAAGATACGGAATTGATTCAGTCATGCTTTACACATTCAGCCACCGACAATAATGGAATTTACACACTAAGAGTGACTTCTCATTAAAAGTTCAGCAAAATCCTGTTTTGCTGTTGCAAAAAGATCTATACAATGTGCGCAGTTTCCTCATATTCAATTATCCACTAAAATACAATAATGGAATACTACAGTTGAGGTGCTCCTCTTCTATAAATCAGAGAAGCTCCACTGGTTTCAGTGGCATTACATGAAAATTAAAGAACACTGTTTTCTAGACTACATTTGTGTAGAAAGGTGCAACACAAAAGACTAAGCCAGCAGCAGCGTAGCTAAGACCTAAGTATATATTCCTGTATTTATAGCCCTGGATGGGGATGCAGCCATCCACACATCTATTCCTAGAAGAGCAGCTCTAGTGTGGGAGACAAAATCCTCACTCTAGACTGTTCTGTTTTCTTTTTACTTTTTGAAGACCTTGAAGTGCCTCAGATTTAAGGGACAATTATTAGGCCAAAATATAACACCAAAATCCTATAACTGCAAAAGAAACTTTTTTCCAGGACTAATCATCAACATCACTAGTTTTATTTTCACTCAGTGCTTCCATTATTTAGTGGGTACATTCAGATTGCAAATGCAAAAGTGACTTCAGTGTGAGGCACCCAAGATACTTTGATGCAGATAATTCGGACAGAAATAGCAGCTGAACCTGCAGCCCATAGTACTACCTGCCCAAGTCCAGGGTCCTTGAACAACCCACAGCAATGCACATCAAAACTTAATTTCAGCATCTCATAAGTGACATATATAGCAAGCATAATTCCAAATACAGCTCTAGTAGGCACTTCCAATTACCAATTATCATCTGAGAAAGGGTTTAAGTTTAAAGTTCATTTTGAAATAAAAGTAGCAAAGCATCAAGGTTTACTTAAATACTACTACTTTCTTACCTGTGACAAGGGAAAGTGGACTTTGCCCAGGATGCAAGTACCTTGCACTAATTACTATTCCATTCTTCTAGCATATCAATGGCTACTCTTTTCATGGAAATCTGATATTATTCAGCTGAATACATCTGCACAGCTTTCTTGAGGCACTTTTCTTTAAAGTGCATTTATCATTGTCCTCTATCACCACTTTTCCACCTCATGACTGCACTTGACTCAATCAAATAATTTGTGAGCTATAAACTCCAACAATCTCAGAAACTGTGTACTGCACAATTTGATGCAGGGCCTGAGGCTCTACACTGTTAAGGAAGAAGAGATGTGGCATGGTAGATGATTCATTTGCCAAAGGATCTAAATCTTTCTAACAAACAAAACGAAATGTACACAAAGTTATACAAAAAGAAAGCTAGTGGGACTTCTATGGGTTTTTTTGAGAGGTAGGAGGGGGAAGCTGAAGTGACATTATTTCACATAAGTATACTTTTTCAAGCCTCAGAAACCAAGTACAGATCCTGCACCTTGATGTTTGGTAAATATCTTTCAGTTTAATATTGCGAGCACTGAAAAATTGTCTATAGTAGATTTAAACGGAAGCATATTTTTCTTCTGGTGTTGTGCATGTAGTTTCCTTCTTTCTACCTTGAGTTAAACGCAGTTGATGATGTTCAACATTTTTGCTGCTATTTGCCAGAGCTCCTCAGCACTGAGCCATAGCAATGATGCATGTTGTCTTCCCATCAGGTGTAGGATTACTCTAAGTTTGGTATGTCAAGTCTGCAGTGACCAGTAGCCATCAATTTCACTGTATCAAACAGTATATACATGATTACCCAGATGACTATAAAACCTTTAGTGGGCCCTGGTTGTCCTTGCTACATGGCTGGTGACCTCACCTGTTCCTTTCAGATTTTAAGAGAGTTATTTGCTGTTAAGATACTTATTTTTCTGTCCCTCCCTGCTAATTTTTTATAACAGTTTTTATCACATCTAGGGGCCCAGGTCAAAATCATGTTCTGTAATTCCATGTTCAAATCCACAGGCAGCCTCACCCCTGTGTCGAAAAACTATTTGTGCTGGGATTCTGGAGGAAGGTACGCAGTGTGCTGGATGCAGAAAGGGCAGTCCAACTCTCAAGACTTGAGCAAGAAGGCAGAAAGAGTTTTCAAGCACTGCCAAAATTTCAGTGTGACTCAAGGTGAGTTTCTTTGGCTTCACACACTCTATTTCTTTCATCATCAGGCTAAGAGAACGACCATATTCTGTGCTCTATTTTGAAGTGTTTTGGGTTTTTATTAACAACAATCATGAAAGCCCAAAAGTACAACTTTTAAATTATTTCTATACTTCTAGCATGCTAGTTTGTGGTGTTTATGTGCTAGTCTATGACCTCAACTAGACTTTTTACCTACACTCTCCATTACTTCTAGAATTTTAGAATTGCGGTAATGTTATCCTTTCCATTAAATGGTTACAAACTAAAAAAAAAAAAGCACCTCTAGAAGTCTTTCCAACTACAAGTAGAAGAAAAATAGGTGACAGTTTTTCTCATTTTCCCATTGTGTTTTGTTTATTTTTTTAAAAATTTTATTTCACTAAGTTCAGGGTAAGTTTGCCAACCATGACTAATGTTGAACCATGATGTCAGGAAGGAGGTGGAGGGTCTTTACGTGACTTGATATTTTTGTCTTGACATGTTTGTGCTAAAAGAAAGTTCACTGTCTAGGATTTTATCAGAGTCTATTATTGCCATCAGCTTGTGCATTCTAGATGTATTCCTAAAAACTGCCATTAGAATAATTTGTTCTGCCTCCTCCTTCTAGACTGGCAATAATTGCCCACTCATCTTCCCCCTCTCCTTATCTCCTTCTCACCTATTGAGTGAGTTCCTGTTCCCTAGGGGGGTCTTATCAGACCTCCATAAACCTTTGCTATATATATATATTTTACCTCCTACTGCACTGTTAATGGAACTCTTTGATCTCTTTCTAAACTATAGTGGACCTCTCTGAGACAATGTTTAATCTTGTGCTGGACTTACAGGTATTCTGTAAGTCAATAAAACTGCCTTTTAAAGTAACAGCTCTGTAAAGAGTCATCTCTCTATTAAGCATTCTGTATGAGGCACACTACACAATTTCTCTACACTATACTCAGGTTATAGTCCATCTCCTCATTCTTCTGGAAGTGCTTTTCAAACTAATGTAAGGATAGCTGAGGTCACACATTTTGACTGTGATATATATATATAGATATATATATATAATTTCTTTTTTCTGACTCTGCAGAGAAACTGTTAGAATACTGCAAACATTCTATTAGTTTGTGGCTAACTTAGGCAATTTATAATCCAATTCAACCAGAGTTAGAGAGATTAATAATCAGTAAATGTAGATGAGGGACCTTTAACAGCAAATTTCAAAGGAGGAGAGATACCATATCAGATATGGTAAACTTCATTCAGTAATTCTACTATTTCAATTGTAAATAAATCTACTTGTTTTTGCTTTTAGTTCAGCATAGCTAATAACGCACAACATCATTCATTCTTGTGCAAGGTGAAAAACATCATGAGTAAGACTTTATAGATTTCACTAATTTGGTGCTGACACCACAGCTGTGCAGCTTTTCCAATCTGGACCAAGGGGCTCAAATTGTTGCCTAAATATACCTGAAATCTGACCACTGCTCCAGGGTCAATCTCAGTTGTTAAACTGCAAAGAGTAGTAAAATTCTCATACCACATATGAGCAGCTATCCCTATCTGTTTTGTGAAAATTAGATTAAGATCTCTATATTCTTTTGAGAGTTTCAGTCTAGCTATTAGCATTCTCTCACTAGAAGCAGACAAGAATAACAGAGGAAGATTGAATGAAATTTTGAAAATGGACAAATCTGAATTCCATGCTTTCTGCCCTTTTGAAGGATACATGGTACATTTTGCACTTCTCTCACTGATTACATTATAGCAGATAGGTCAAGTAAATAACTTAAAATTTAAATAATCACAAAACTTATTCTGACTTTTCTCACCTTTTATTTTATGTTCATTTCAAATTCAACACTAAATTGTTCCCACTACTAGCTGAATGTGCTGCTTTCATACAATGTGCTCTGCCCATGCCCCCATAAACCTCACAGTAAAAAGAGAAGGAGCAATAACAGAAGGCTCAGCTTCATAGAATCTGTTCAAATAATCAACCACACTTGTTTATTCACATTGACTAGACATCTAAACTCAGGATGACCCTGATACTTCTAGGCTACAATAAGGATGCAGAACTATTTGAGCCCCCAGAGAACTCTACAAGACATTGATTTAAGAATCTGTTTTTAGAACTGTTTGGAAATTAGTGTAAAGCTGCATTTCATCATACTTGTGGTAAAACATCATGTTTCTGCATTTTGTCAGCATGATATGAGGCGATTAATATACACTAGTAGAAGAGTTTTGCTTTCATGATTATTAGGCTTGTATATCTTTTACAGTCATTACAGCTTTTATACTTCCCAAGTAAAGCCTTCCAATCTACCTTTCCCCTGGAATTTGCATGAAATTGGCACTTTTTTTCCTAGAAATCCCCATGAAATCAATACTTTTCTCAAAAGGTCACAGAAAATTTTATAATACTGTTTTTGCTGCAGTATTGTTTACTGCAATGACTTGGTTTGAATACCTCTTTTTCAGTACACTATTGACAGATATTTCCAGTATGATGGGGAAGTGATAGGCTACAGTAATATTAGTAGCTAACATTTGCCTCAGTTATCTACCAACAGGTCATTCCTACAACATTCCTACAATAATTTCTCTGTGATGTCTTGAGGGGGAATAAGAACAACGTTGAGACAGGAAAGAATAATCAGGAAGTTTTTCAAGGGTGTATTGAAAACGCAATTGACTTGTATGTAAAACTATATCTGAATTACTAGTTGGAGTGTAAGCTTTGATGAAAGACATGGATAAAAGTTACCTCTCTAAGCCCTCATCATCTGTTATTCAAGAAATAATGCAAGACAAAGGCTATGAGAAGAAAATAGGAAAACTAAATATGGGCTACAATGAAAACTCACTCTTTGCCATTTTTATGTCTTTACATGTAAACTCAAATGCTTGCTCTCTTTCTTTTCCTTGTCATCATTCCTCACCAGAGAGCAAGAGTAGTAAATGTTCTTTCTACCTCCAGTCTTAGAAAGCTGCCAGTCTTCAGTGACTGCACCAAAAATACTAACAAAATAACTTGTCCTACTCTATTCTAACTCCATCAATTTCTCCCTACAGAACTGAAAAGTTTACTAAAATAATACACCTAAAGCTGACCTGCAGAGACTGTTCTCAAGGCTCTCTTGGTAAACTCCTCCACTTAGTTCTCTGTCTTCCTCGTTCTTGAATAAGAGATGTTGCTGCAACCACAGCAGGTAGGGAAACCAAGACTTCTATGGCCATATAAGTTGATGCACTGCCAACAAGTTCTTCCCAACACTAACACTTCAGGAGATAGGCAGGATGCATGATCACCTAAAAATGGGAAGAAAATTCCTCAGAATCAAGACTGAATATTGATAGAATGGCTGGAGTGAGCTACAATCTACTTGCACCCTCTCCAAAGTCATATAGCAAGTCATGTACTTACAAATATTACCAGCAGGAAACAGAGAGAACTTCCAGCCTTCAGAAAAAATAATAAGATACATCTCCCACTTTGCTTGTCCCAGAACATCAGGAAAGAAAAGACAAAATCATTAGGCTCCAGAAGAGTCACAAAATTACAGAACACCTTTGTTTTACAGGAAACAGTCCAATTTAAATAGTGGAGCAGTAGTAGGATCACAGGATAGAAGAATTCCAGACTTAAGAATTCCAGTCATATTCTTAGAAAAATATCCTTGTAAAAACCCCTTGATACAATAAAATAAGATTTTACATATCAGGGATTAAAGGAATATAAAGGGGACAAGACAAGTGACATTACTTTCCAAATGAAAGAGTTACATGTGTTAAAATTCCTGAAATACGTTTTTTTGTAATTTCAAACAAACTTAAGTCCTGACTTTTATTTGATAATTACAGAATGATCAGCAGCTATAACAACTGTTGCACACTCTTACTTTCAGTCCATATGCAAAATGTTTTTAGTTAAGTATTTGTTGGAACATTACAACAAACAAGTCATTGTGGACTGGGTAATTTCAGTGAATTCCTTGGTTCATGGAATGTTGTCTCAATGACTGACATAAAAAATAATAAAATATACTTCAATATTTACCTTCATGAATGATTTTTGTTCTCCTCTGGAAATTTTTGACGTACTATTCTCTTGAAATTGTGAGATGAAAATACCGTCAGAACAAAATTCTTCTGTCATTTGACAAGACAAATCTTACTTGAACTACGTTTTCTTTAGACTCTGTCCTGCAATTCTGTTTTCCACTGAAACAGACTGCTATTAGGAGAATGCTGAACCCTTCAAGAGCAAAGATTAATGGATTGAAAAAGACTGAGCCTTATAGGTGTGAAAGGTGACCCAGGCCAAGACAGTATAACCAGCATAGTTGAAAGGTGTAATTTTTAAACTTGTGGTTTTTGTTCTGTCTTTTAAAATGAAACAGGGCAACAGATACAGAAAATAAATACAAGAAAAGGGATGACAGAAGGAGAAATAGGAAAACAGCAAAAAAGTATAATGCTGAAGAGGAAGGAATTGTATTCAAGGGTAAATGAGGAAAAAGCAGAGTGCAATGATCAATGGACTAGAGGTGGGGTTGGTACAGAAAGGTAATAGCATTTTTTAGACCAGTTGACATAGTTAGAAAAGAACATAGTTAGAAAAGAACAGATGAGTTTTCAGGCATGCAAGCCCTTCTCCAGATATGAAACAGCAGGGAATACGATGAAACTGTTCAGCCACCTACAAACAATGTCAGAATCCTGACTGTCAGAGGAGGCATGGATTAATGACAGGTGACACCATCTGAATTATTAAAAATACTGCCACCCAGAAAGAATTAAGATACCACCAAGTTATGCTACTAAACCTCTTAGGTGAGCATTCAGTTGGATTAGAAAAAGGCAAAACTGGGGGCCTGTTGTCATACCATTGTTAACTCCTCACCTTCCTTTTGAACGTTTTTGGGAGATAGCACCATTTCCAGGGTTCTCCTGCAGCACAGTTTGCTCTTAGATCCACAGATGACTGCATAAGCAGGGCAGCACTGTTTTGTTCTTTCATTTTGGTAGGAAGAAGAGAAGTGCTCTCAGCTGGATGGTAGAGAGCAGCTCCAGCTCCCACATCAACCAAACACACAGCTCACACCACCCAATTCTGTAAAGAATATCTGAAGAGAGACATATCAAGTCCAAAACATGCAATATGAGGCTGATCCCATGAGGGACAAAGCAGAAGTTTGCATAGAGAAGCACAGCACAATATTTAGTGTGCTGCAATGTTTTCAAATTCACTTTACTATTACTATTTAGCCATTGCCCCTCTTTAGAGTGATGATATTATCACAGAGTTCAGGCCTTCCACAAATTGTTTCCCACAGATGATCAAGTTTTGTGCCCAATACACAGTAGGGGTATGTGTGCATGAATGTATTTGAATAAGGTTTCATGGTGAAGGATGCCAACGACTTGGAGCACTCCTGCAGTCATTAGAAATTTGGGGGTTTAAGCAAGTGCCAAGGTCAGGGCTTGACATAGTATCTTTTACTGAATTCACTGCAATAAGGACAATAACAACAACCAAAGACAGGACTAATAGTACTGTCAAGAAGACTGTAACAGTGGTGTGTTAGAATAACAGACGGTTCCCCAAATACTATTTATTGCAGTAGCTCCTGGAGGACCACTAGTATTGTTCATGATATACAGTAAGTTATAGTCCCTGTCCCCAAAGCTCCAAAACTAGTAATCTGACTCACACCTTAAATATTTAATACACTTTCCATACCAATGTAAATACCTCACTCATGTCAAGATACTTGAAGATACAAACCAATGTTTCATAGAGTAGCAATCTGAACAGCAATCTGGATATGAATTAATATTTCTTGCAGTTTTCATTTCCTTATGAGGACTGGGTATTGAGGAGCTGAAAGAAGTATCTGCCATATGTGTTTCCCTTGCTAACACAAGAGGATATATCAAATGGCAAGCATGCTACTGGTGAACAAACCCACTGACACATACAGGGAAAAATTCCATACTTACATACACCCAATTCAAAAGATATGTGTTGACTTCTAGAGACTTTTAAAGAAAGGAAGACTTTTCTTCTAGAGAACAGGAGTGCTATGCCTGAAAGAGTCATTCCTAAAGAATTCTGTGGGAGCAAGGATGGTGCATCTGGGACAATAGCTATTTCTGTCATCTGTCATCTAGATAAGCCCATATTCTTTCAGAAAAAAAAAATGGGCCAACTTCTCTGAGTCACATGGCTGCAAATCCATTAGCATTGTCACGTTTCAGAAATGCTATTGTGAGTGCTTCTCACACTGACATCATTCACTGTATATAATAAAACCATCACCTTTTCTCTTGGCCCAGAGCTCAGTAGATTCTTTGGTTTCTTTCCTTTCAATTTTCTCCCCTATAAGAAGCCTGTATCCAAATTCTACCCTTTCTCCTTTAATTGCATCTTCAATAGTCAGATGTTTCTTTCTGACCATGTCTCTGAAACACTTGTCCAGCCTTTGTCTTCTGCTTTTATGCTAACTACCTCGCCCATTACAGTTCTTCCTTTCTAACCTCCCACATATCCATATTACCTTCTTCTCTGTACAGTCCTTCACAACTAAGGAACATCTGCCTTGCCTTTCAGTCTGACCTGATGTATCTTTCCAACACCTGGAATCCATCAATCCCCTGATTATGACATTTAAACTCCTTCCCCCCATTTCGGAGCTTTGCTGTGGTTATTTATTCAAGCTGGCCCTTATTGAACCTCCTCCCCACCACTCTGGCAGCAATTCCAGCTTTGACAGCTGACTCCCTATTTCTCTGTCAACCTAATAATGGTCTTTTCCTTGCTACCGTTTTTTAGCCAAATAGCAAGGCCACTGCCCTATTTTTCTTTTAAATTTCTTGTCAGTACATTCTTCTAATGAAATGCCTACATGAAAAAGTGCAGCAAAGGCTGGTAAAAATGCTGGGGTAGGAATGGAGATTGAGACTACTTTTGCCTAAAGCATGCAGAGCAAAAACTGCAAGTGCTTCCCTTCCTGCCTGCTCACAAAGTATTTGCAGAGCAAGGTCTGTGCTTGACCACTGGCCCTTTCTGACCAGGGTCATTGCCTACAGCTTTACAAAATCTATCAGCTAGGACAAATGCCACCTCTGTCTTCATCTCCACATTGCCCATCAAATTTGAAGCTGAATGGGTTTTAACAGAGGGCAGAATTTGGCCGGTTTCCTTAATTAAATATGGTCCTGTCAGAAAACTCTTACATTATCTGGGGATGAAAAGAAAGGGAAAAGAAAAATTAAATTATGGAGAAAGGGTTTAAATCAGAAAAAGTCATTAAAAAGGCATCATTAAATATATGGGAATTTAAGCAGCTTTTAACAAAGAATGCAGCTGAAAAGAAAGCCTAACTGTATTTTAAAATCGGACAATTATGTTCTGCTTTATAAATCCTAATCTTTAAAAGACAATGCTACTGTACATTGAGGAAGGCTAGGGAAAATTTTTCATACAAAGTCAATGACAATCCTAAAATTCAAGGACAGATAAGAGGTATGGTTCAGTCTTATGTTTATAAAGTGCTATCCAACCACACTTGCATAATATATTTTTGCAGAATCCTAAATCACCTAATAGTGTGATAAAATGTGTGTTGGCTCAATTGCCAGTATCAGAATGTTGCAATAAATTAGGTTCTAATACTGAAGAAGCATAGCTATACTTATTTATCTATGCACAGATAGGCATTTGCAGACATACAGAAAACCCGTGACCAAAATCACAAAAGTCTTGATTCTACACATCTGTAAGATGACAAAACTTCCAGCAATGTAAATGTAAACTGAGCTACATAGTGCAAAACCTGAGTCCTGCATAGCTGCATATGTAGATCTTGTAGATCCTACCAGATTCCTATGGAGTTCAATTAGAATATGTACTGAATACTAGGCGAATATCACATAAAAAGCAGATTAATATCCAGAATCAGAAATCAACTGTCTGCTTTACCAAAATATTGAAATTATATGGACATAACCTTATATATATATATATATATATATATCATCAGACTTTCTAATCACTCACCCTGTCAAAGTAAAAAAAAACTTTAAAAACTTTAGAGCTTAATTTTTCCAAATAACTAGCATCACTCTGCTTTTATGGTATTTTCTATAGTTAGCATATAGAATATTTAAAGAATATTAAAATAAAGTTACTGAATTGCAACCCTTTTCATAATAATTTTAGTGGAAGTATTCTGTATTCTGTCAGTGTACTTGTATTCTCTTTTTTAAAGAGACTGCTCTAAGAGTTTCTATGTATCGCCAGTAGCTGTAAAGAGACTATTACTGTGGGAAATGAATATCACCTCAGTGTACTCTATATGTAACAGCAACGTATGCTTTTGTAACAAAAAATAGCTAGCTAAGGCCAGCACATTTTCCTCATTTACTTTATGTTGATATATGACAATCCTGATAAGAAAGAGATAGACCTGCCATATTTATAATGAATCATTTTATAATCAAAGACTGTATATTAACCTGGTCTCTGGCCAATCTAGCACCTGGCTGCCAAGTTCATAATTACACTGTTCTACAGTGAAGGGTATGAAATAAATTAATTTCATGCTATTTTTGGTCTCACTCTAAAATACTTTTATTAGCTGGCTAGTGTCGACAACAATTAAAGTTTGCTAATTCAGGTCTTGATTTTCCTTATTTAAATTCTATTTGATGTCTCTTTGCTCCATATTCTCAAAAACAGTCCATTTTTTATACCTATTTTACATGTTTTTTCTTTGTTTACAGATTTCATACTTTACAGGCTTGTTCCGACTTGTTTTTTAGTGAGAATTTATATATATATGTATATATATATATATTTATCCCAAATCCAACAAGTCTAAAGCTAAAATCACGAACATGCTTAATAAAAAATTATATTTGGATTTCTGACTTCTATGGCACATCCAGCTATAATGATACATTACTTATCAATCCCTCATTTTTAATGTCAGACATGTTATGTTAAGCTAGCGTGTTCAAGTAATGGATTTACTGATTAGTTCCTGTTTTGGTCTATAATTGTTCAATGATTTCCTCAATATTAGCTTAACCAAAAAGCTTATATATAATTCTTTGCAATATGCTTGAAAAAATACAGAAACATTCACGAGAGGTTAACAGTTTAAGTTAATCAATAAAGGCTTTATCAAGAGTTTTTATTTATAGCTAATGTTAATGTTAAAAAAATGTTACAGCCATTAATTATTAGCAGTATTTTTAAAGTACAAAGTAAGAGTTGAATAAATGTACTTTAAGACACTTAAAGCCCAGGCATTCTTTTTAAAATGACTAGCTAAAGAGCCCCTTGGGCTGTCTTTTTACTGCTTTTCAAAGCTCTAATAGCACTTTTTCACCAAAGACACACCCCTTGAATCCTCGGAGAGATACAATAGCATAATTGTTCTTTTAGGTTTTAAGGCCTTGACATATCTGTCACTGAAAGAACAGTGAATAATAATACCAGAACTATTTTATGCAAATTCCACTTAGAGGTTTCAAGATTTTTGTGAGACGATCTTGCCTCCTTGTTGACAGTTTTATTGTCACATTAGCTTTACATGAGAAAGTGGTAAAGTTTTCCTCTTTGTTAAATAATACCCCATTTTAAAATCTTTTAGATAAAGTTAAAAACAAATACAAAAACAATGAGATGGAAACATCAATTTGGAAAGATATCAAAGGAGAAAATAGTAGTCACTTGTAGGAATTTTCCTCACTAGTTTAATTTTTCAAATTATAAGTCACACTCATTATAATGTGTAATATGTACAAAATGAATATTTACTTGCATATATGTGTATATTTACACACACATATAGGGTTATGAATAAAACATATCTATCAGGATGTGTATTCTTAGGCTAGTCAATGATGAATTGCTCATATCTCAAGGTCGCAAAGCTACCAAATACTTTCTGTGTATATATATGTTCATAGGCAGCTGACTGTATACAAACAAAATGCATACTAATGTGTTGCAACTACTAGATTCAGTTGGCAAAGAGGGGGTGAGAGAAATATATGCATACTTTATAGAAGGTGCTTTTAGGTCAAAGTTGCAAAATTTGCTGAGATGCAGAGATCTGATGAAGATGTCATCTAAGATAACAGTGACAAGTTCATCTGTGGTGGTTTAACCCCAGACTGCAACTAAGCACCATACATCCATTCACTCACTCCCTGCAGAGGATCAGAGGGGTAAAAGGAGAAAAAATCATGGGTTGAGGTAACAACAGCACTGTTTAGCAGTGACTAAAACAGGTGTGTTATCAACATTGTTATTCTAAATCCAAAACTCAGCATAGTACCAGCTAATAGGAAGAAAATTAACTCTATCCCAGCCAAAACCATGACAATATCCAAGATACATTTACATTTGCATGTACTCTTAAGTACAGTATTTGTGAATGTATCTTGGAGCATGCAGCCTGTCTACTTCAGTGGCAAACAGTATAGTATAGGTCTCTAAAGAATTTATACAGAAAATCATTCTGCAGAAGTATTTTTTCTTGCTGATACACTGAAAACAATTCTTCATTTTGTCTTACTAACATGTTCACGAAAGAATATAAAGCAGTAACTTTAATATGAGACTGAACAGTCTTTTTATTTGTTTAAAAGTATCTTCAGAATTCTTCAGACCACAGCTCTAGAGTCAGTCCAGTCCAGACCCAATCCTTGTGACTCATGTCTCTCTCTTTAAACTGCATTATGATAAGAAGAGTAAGAATGACTACAGGAAGCACAGGTTTAAAGAACAAGAGAGGCAGCAGGGGTCACATCCCTCCTTTTCTGTGAATGCCTGTAGTACAGAAGTAGAGGAGCCCATTTTCCATTCTTATAGTGTCATCTCTACCGTACTTGCTTATAAAGTGAGAAGTTCAGACAGCTCAAAGAGTAGGGCTCCCTGTTAGCCCAGCTTCTACGGAAAGGAACCCTAGAATAAAATCCAAATTCCTTGCAGAGCAAGGAATGAAAGAATATCCCAATACAATCCCAGTATTTAACCCTGGGATTCACTAAAATGTAACCATAGAGGCACAGATAATCTTTCCTGGAAATGTCAGAGGAGAAGATAGGAATTGTGAGATATAGTTCCATAACCTGTTCACAAGCAGGGATGTGACCAAGGATACAGAACTCCTCTGCCTACAAATAGTGGGAAGAGAGGATTCACAGAATCCAAGAGATTTATGCTGTGCAAGTATTTTTACAATGGATTTTCCACTCTTCAAATGTACATTTATATCATGCCTCTAATTTGACTGTTTTCAAAGCTTTGTCTCAACTTATAGACACTCATTTGATTGTGCAGGTGTGCAGAGCTACCCAGTCCTGGTGGAAAGATAGCTCTGCTCAAGGGCATGCTATGAATTTGTATGATTATGAGAATAATCCTGGGATATTTAATATTCATGAGGAGCAAACATGACCTCCAATTTTAAGCTCTTACCTGAAAGCACTATTACAGAGTAAACTGCACAGAACTGTAGTATAATAAAGAGTTATTTTGCATAAAGTTGTGCAAAAACTACTATATACGATGTAAAATGGATTCATACTATTTTTATACTGAATCCAGCTGCATAAGTTCTTAGTACTGAAAGTCATGAAGCACCAAGTTCAAGCCTACTTAGTTTTCTCTTGAGTTAAAATCATTAGAAAAAAATGAGATTCAAATTTACCAATTTATAGATCGTTTACAAAAAATGTGAACATTCAAAGGACTCTTTACTCTCAGTACTGAGTTAAATATCTCTGATGTGCAAATTCCAGATTTTCATTTTTAAAGCAAAGGATTGCTATTGGCCAGACTGAGTATAGTTCTGGTGGTGAACAGCAGCACCTCTACCAAACACCTGTAGGATTACCAAGAGAATTATTTGTAAGACTTCCTGGTCAGCACTGTGTGAGAAATTCAACAGAGTGCTCAATGAATCCAGAAGGCACAGTGATAATGAGACAGCTCTATTAAGCCATAAATTACAACAAACCCCCCCAAAGTTCTATATATAGATTGGACAAACACCAAGATGTCTCATGACTTCTTTTTCTACCCTCCCTAAGTTGTTCTTTAAGCGGTTCATATAATTCAGATAAGTACTCAACTATACTTAGTTCCCCACTGGCACAAGCTGATTGTTGGATCCTCCATAGCAAATAGTCTTTTTGATAGGAGCTATGGGAAAAGTCCTTAGAGCAGAAATCTGCCCAAAGCTAATTTAGGAGGTGGTATTCCAGGGCATACAACCATCACAACACAAGGTATTTTTTGCTGTGTATCATATATGAACATTTCAGAATCACAGAATATTTCAGCTAACAAGGGACCCACAAGGATCATCGAGTCCAACTCCTGGCCCTGCACAAGACCACCCCCAAGAGTCACACTGTGTGCCCAAGAATATTGTCCAAATGCTTCTTGAACTCTGTCAGGCTTGGTACTGTGACCACTTCCCTGGGGAGCCTGTTCCAGGGCCCAACCACCCGCTATGTGAAGAACCTTTTTCTAATACCCAAACTAAACCTCCCCTTACACAACTAAGGCCATTCCCTCAGTCCTGTCACTGGTCACCACAGAGAAGAGATCAGTGCCTGCCCCTCCTCTTCCTCTCACAAGGAAGTTGTAACTGCAGTGAGGTCTCCCCTCAGTCTCCTCTTCTCCAGGCTGAACAGACCAAGTGACCTCAGCTGCTCCTCACATAGCTTCCCCTCAAGGCCCTCCACTGTCTTTGTTGCCCTTCTTTGAACACTCTCTAAGAGCTTAATATTTTTCTTATATTGCAGTGCCCAAAACTGCACACAATATTCAAGATGAGGCTGTCCCAGTGCAGAGCAGAGTGGGACAATCATCTCCTTCGAGCAGCTGGTGATACTTTGCCTGATGCCCCCCAGGACGTTGTGCCAGCACACTGCTAACTCATATTTAACTTGCCATCAACCAGGACCCCCAGAGCCCTTTCCATGGCATTGCTTTCCTGCATCTCATTCTCCAGTCTGTACAAACATCCAGGGTTGCTCCATCTCTGGTGCAGAATCCAGCACTTTTGTGACCTTCATGTGGTTGGTGATTTCCCAATCTGACCTGTCTCTGCAGGGAACTTCAAGTTAGTCAAGAGTTCCTCCCAGTTTTGTGTCACCTGCAAACTTCCTTACTATCCCTTCCCATTCCTGCATCCAAGAAATTTATGAAGATTTTGAAGAGCACCGGGCATGGACTCTTGCAGAACCTCACTGCTGACCAGTCTAATATTATGCCATTCACTATTTGCTATTTACATTGTTTATATAACCACAAATTACAAGTTGCAAGCATTCTGCCTCCTTGAGCTGGTATTTCATTCCAAGATCCATTCCAAGGTGCAAAGTGGTTGGAAGCCAAAACATTGGAGAGGAAGCATGCAACTAGGGTCTGCTAGTAGGTACAGCAGAACACCTTTTTTATAGTGAGAAGTGGTGGCAGGGAGAACATGTTTTTTCCTGTGTGCAGTGGCACCAGAGGGCAGGATAGTAGGTGCCTGGACTTTCAGTTTGTTGATTTCTGTCTGATGCTAGAAACAAATGAGGGACTTAAATGAAGTGGGAAGAAACCTGGGAATAGGGCCCAGTTTCAAGTCTTATAATGCTATCCTTGTCACCCTGCTTTTGACCATGGAGATACCTCCCCCGCTGCAGCCATAGTCTATTGATGTGGGAAGGATGAAAATGGTTTCTGAATGTCTTCCATGTGAGCCATGGCAAATCTGGAATGAGGAATCTTTAGGCATCACAAGGGGACAGATGGAGACAGTAATGATTATTATGGCTTCTTTGAAGACAGCAAGTGCCACAAAAATGGTGGGTATGGCAGGTAGACCAAGACCCCATTGATCCCTCAGATCATGGAGCCTGGAGCTGAGGGACTGATCCCACTGCCTCAGCCAGAAGCAGGGTAGCCAAGGAGGCACAGGTGCTAACAGTAGCACCCAAAATTTGGCATGTCCCTGGGAATAGACCAAAGCGGGGTTGGGATGTGGCCCACAAGTGTCTTGGTGGGACCCATAGCTGGGAGAGGTCATGGCTGTGGGAAGCTGAAGATCAGCCCTGCTGTGGCATGGCTAGTCAGGGACTGTTGGCTCCAGGGGCTGAAATGGGGTCCTAGGCCAAAGGAAGAGTGGGCGAGTCCTGAGGGAAGCAGGAAAGGGTCCTTCAGGCCCATAAGTGCCCTGGTGGGGGGAAATGTTTTGAGTCACCCACTTGAAGGTTTCAAGTGTAAGCAACAATTGCTGAGCAAAGTGTGAGGACTGCACCTTAAATCCTAGCAGGGATGCAAAGAATGAAGTAGGTGAATTTTGGTTTGAGTGTTACATCTGCATGATCCATAAAGAAGTTCTGTTAAATTATTACAAATTCTGCATTCAGACAAGCAGTTATATCAAAACCCATACTTCAGGGCTTTGGTTGGTCAGAAAAGATTTATTTCTTCTAAATGTACAAGTGCTCAGCAGCAGGAGTGAATTGCCTTGTTCTGAATCAGCACAGACTGGCTATGACAGAAGACAAGCACATAAGATAATATATTTCTAAGGTGAATTTTCATTTACAGATGTCTGATTGATATACCTTTCTTGAATAACTCAAATAGGTAATGATACCAGGAATTTTTTTGCCTTTCCTTCCAGCTTGGAGTAGGTGTAGTTTTCTCCAGTTCTTTCCTTTTCCAGGGGCTTAGGTTCTGAGGCACAGTGGCCTTTCCAGTTCTGTTGCTGTTATCACGTTAGGGTCCTGTATGTGACTTTAAAGTGAATTCCTGGGATAATCAGGATCATTCCAAATAATAATGGCCTACATTGTATGACATGACATTGAAAACACTTCTTATCCTGAACACTGAGGACTTTCTGTCAAAGGAGGTGTATTATGAGCCCAGGTTGTTTTCACCGGTCAGGAGAGCAAGCTATGACATGAAGGGTTACGTTTCACATTTAGCCTGAAACAAACAAACAAACAAACAAATAAGAACAAGGTCTAATATGTGCAGGAGCAGCCCTTTCACTGCCAGGCATGTTTGAACTACTGCTATGAAACTGAGGAAGGAGGGTTGGAGAGAGTCTGGGAGAGCTCAGAAGAATGAAGGAGAGGAGAAGTCCTGCCCTGAAGTGTTTCCTTGCATATGTCAATTGCCTGAAAGGGCAGAAGTCACTCAGCTAACAAAAAGGCAGAAAATGGCTCTGCCCTGTTAGAATCTGATACAATGTTCAGTTGCCAGACAGCAACAGGAATAGCCATTGTTGCAAATGAGGAACCAAGGAAGAGGAGAGTTGAACAATCTCATAATAGACAGGAAATGGCACAAAGGTACTACAGAAGAATGGAACTTAGAACGATAGAGAAAAAATAAATCAGTAACAAAAGACTCCATAGAAGTACACAGGGAATGGAAAAAACCACCAAATGGAGAATATGAGTCATAAGCACAACACAGCACTGTTCAGATTAGATTCACGGCTGCTCCATGTGAGAAAGCAGAGGCACCTCAGTGTGCCTGAAGGTGAGCCCCCTCTCACAGGACTTCCAAGCATGGTTCCCTCAGCCCCCTCCCTTTCAATAATTAGAGAGGAAATGTCATAAACATGAATATCCATTCCACATGAGAGGCACATGGGGAATTAAGCCTCACCCAAATACTCCACCCTGTTCTACAACCCTCCTTTGAAATGGCATTCCTGGAAGGCACTAAAGAATTTCACAGATCAGCTTTAATAAACACAACGAAGTTTCATTCTTTAACTGCTGATACTACAATTCCCATAGCAAACCTGTAATCTTTTCCTTATTTTAGCTTGTTGGAATAGTAAACCTCATCTTTATCATGGCTACAGGAAATAAAAAATAATTGAGTTTCTGCATTTATAACACTGGATTTTTTGCAGCCATCCAACAGCATCCCTTCATGGCTGAGCTCCAAGATATCAGATGTCATATACATTTCGCTATTTCCCTTACAAATCTGTCTCTGTCCAAAGCAAAATCTAAGCCTCCCTCTCACACATATCTTTGCAGATATAAATTATCTCAACCTTAATGTGCAGAGAAAAAGATGTTTCTCACAATTTTTCCCAATTACTGTGGGCAATATCTACAGCTTTTCTGCCACTCAGGCCCATAAAGTCAAAACTCTTCTACATAGAGACCTCTGTCTATGCCCTTAAAGTGAAAATTGCAAGTCTCGCTGAGATTCTTTCTGCAACCCATTCATCTAAGCAACATATCCAGATTCCCATCTTTTATCTTGATCATTGCAACATCCTTTTCTCAAATCTTGACAAATGCAGCCAGGCCGTACTCATATCAATTCACAATTTTACTGAAAAGATCATTTTATCAGGCTCTTGTTTTGAACATATCATTTCTCTTTCTGTATCCCCTTGTTTGGCTCCGTGTTATATTTTTACATCAAACATAAGCATCTCCAGCTTTTCATGAGCCATCAGAGTCAATGCTCAATATATTTGTTATTTCTCAATCAGTAGATCTCACCTGTGGCCAATTCATGATGTTAGCTTCCTCCTCAAGTTTATGAGGTATCTTAACAAGAACCAGTTGCCTATTAGCATTCTCAGAGGGTTTTCAGGGCAAAAAACTCTCCTAAACTCACTCTTGGTTTGTTTGTTTGTTTGTTATCTACAAAAGCCAATTACTCAGCTGCTGTCCTAGTCCTCCTTCTCTTCTGCTCCAGGATCCTCTCAGGATGGGATAAAGATTTTTCTGTCAGGGAATAGATTACATCTCCCATATTATCCTGAGCTACCTGTACTGATTTTGACAATTGATTTTGAGACAGGCTCCTTCAGAGATGCATTTACCTACAAAAGCTAGGATATTTTCAAGACAAATATCAGTCAAGAGTCAGTAGAAAAATTTGCACTTAGGTAGCCTTTTTTTCAGACCCCCATGAAGGCTCTTCTCGAAGGGAGATTTGATCAGAAAATATAAGAGGTCCCTCAACTTTCTGTTATTAGCAGAGTCTGAGCTTCATTTGAGCTTGACAAGACTTTTTGCTGGTCAGTTTAGTGCTTTATACTTCCTTCTCAAGCACTCAGTAAGAAGAGAGAAGGGAAGGACTTTGTCCTTGTTACCTCTTATCTGCTTCTTCCAACAAATACATATATTCAATTCCAACTCCTGCTGTTATTCTCCCTTTTCATCCTTTAGCTTCTGCCATTTTTGGAAGACTTAGAGACAGTATCTCTTCTTATAATTCCATGTGAGTATCCCGTATGCACTTCTGGTTATGACCAGTGCCCAACCTAACTTTACACTACTTTTCTTTAGACCCATCCTAACGTATTGACAATAGTATGCATTGCTGTTTCCTTACCTTTGTTATTCAGTCTCTTCCAACACACTTTCAACTGGTTCTGTTCAATGCCTGGGGTGTGCCATGAGCTATAATTCTAGTCTCCATTTCACCAATGCCATGTAATGCAAAGTAAAGCTTTTGCTGAGTAACTCAGGACTTCTATCAGCTGAAGCAATAACAAAATATAGCTGTCTAATATGACATGATATCCAAACAAAATTAATTTTGTGGACAGTATCTAGTCATATGAGTCAATTGTCTTAAAATAAGTCAGTGATCAAAAATGAAACCTCCTACTAATTTGAATTTTGGGAAAAGTGTTAACGTTTAAACTTCCAGTGTCTAATCTTCTGTACCCTGTTACCTGCCTCATGTTGATCTCTTCATTTTTTGAGGGCCAAAAATTAACTTTAAGAAAATAATCACAGAGATGTATAGAAAAGTACATAAAAGCATCCTTGACACAAAAATGTAAATCACAACACAAAACTTATTTTTTCTTTCTCCTCCCCTTCTTTTCTAAGACATAAAAAGCATAATAATAATAAAAGTAAAACAAACAACAAAAAAAGGAAGCCCAGCATAGTTATCATTCATGTTGATGTCAACAGCCCTACATAGACAGGTTACAGGAAAATACCACCCCAGGGATCCTATTCATGGTGCACAGCAGGGCCCTCCCTGTAATTACTGTGGCCTAGTTATTTCTCAGGGAAAAGAGTCCAGCACCAGATCCCTTTTTTTTTTCTTAATAGGTGAAGTTGAACCTAAAGCACTGTAATTTTAATCAAATCTTTCCCATCTGCGTGTAGTGTCTCTAAGAAGTTGAAGATTTAAGTGTATGTTGTAGGGTTTGCTGAATAGTCCCAGAGGGGGGAGAAAGGGCAGAGAGATTGTAATTATGTTACACTTAAAGGTATTTCTGTTGCCAAGGGAGGGGGTTTTTGTGGTTTGTTGGTTGTTTCTTTTTTTCCTTTCTCTCTCCATCTCTTTTCCTCCTTCCCCTAGTGAGGGTTAAGATGATGTCGTGGATGGAAATGAAATACTGCAATGGAATAGAAGGCAAGGCCAGAGTGAGAGGGGGAAGCAGTAAGGCAGCAATTTATGATATGTCCATGAATTGTTTTAAAAATGAAAGGTTTCAAGAAGGATGATGAACTAGTTTGAGCTGATATTTTCTGCATTGCTTCTTTTCCCCAGTGAAATCTCATACTCAGAAACCATAAGTAAGAGCTTAAAGTGAATGTTACCTTTAATATTTTGATTTCTAATCTCTCATCTTTCTTCATGAGGAGTTCCATAGTTTACATAAGTCTGCTGTTTGTGCCATTTGAGCTGAAAACACAGGTTTGCAATTATGGCAAGATTTAGAGAGAAGAAAATCAGACTTCTGTATCAGATGTTTCAGTCTAGCAACTACCTGGCCATAAAAGATTTTTAAGGATACATGTCCTTTAGTACTTTTTGGGAACAAACCAAAGTCAGGGAACTGACAGCTAATACAAAAAGCTTGTCCAGAGAAGGTCTCGTTCAACCGCTATAGTTTTAAAACAACAACATGTTTAAAATCAATCTGGTATGTGCTTGCATTCTCAAAATGAGAACTATCAAAATAACATGTTGTTTCTTCAAGTTACGGGTTTCTGTTTTGATCTGTTGCCACTCTGGTTTCTAGACAATACCAGCACAAAAGGGTGATGCTTAGTGTTTGACTGTTGCTTATAATCAAACTGTTTCTTTCCACTGCCTAAGTTATGCATGTTTTTGGGCAGCCAGCCTGCAGGCCTAGAGCCAGTCAAATGTCAGCTCCCATTTCTATAGCAAGTCCTGTGCACAAGAGGGTGAATGTATTTATGTGCACATTAGTAATAATTAATAATAATGCAAAGTAATGGTTATCTCAAATGTGCTGTCTAGACAATAGAAACTGTGGCACCTACCTTAACATATTCAACATATTCAACACCAAAGAAAGTGTGACAAGAATCTTTATTTACTGAAAATGGACAGTTAATTAATCCTCAAGCTATTGATTGATTGAGTCCGATACTACAGATTCACTCATGTGGTTCTCTGTCCTATCTCTTTGAGAGGGTGCAATGTGAAACTGACAGGGTTCAATGTGAAATACCAGTACCAGCTTGTGTCCACAGTCTTTGTTTTCTTACATACCAGTCTGGGCATGTTTTCATTAATGTTAGATCAAAATAAATTGTAAGACAGAAATAGCAACATGAACAAGATACACATCCTGAAGCAATTGTTTGTTCCAGTCTACAATTTTCGAGGATATGCAGGAAGATCTTCTCTTAGATTCTACCTTGCTCATGTGCCACTGAATTGTGATATCAGAGTTCAAAAGCACAGACAATTCAAATATGTTGTCAATACATCTCTAGTCCATTAAAAAAAAAAAGAATTTATTAAAAAAGAAAAAAATCATAAGACTAGAAAGTGTAGGAACGTTTAGAGACTTTTCCAAAAGGCAACCTTCCTTTTACTGAAGATATAGTAATTGGGCCTCATTGTATTCTCAAAATAAAATCAAATATCATTTACAACTTTGTTATTAGGGAAAAATTAAGAAAAGGAGGAACATGAAGAAATAGGTTTTATTTTTCAGTAAAAATTTTGGGTCATTTATACAGTTCTGAGTTCTGACTCACAAGTACCTCATAATAAATTTCACTTCACACCAGCCTCTCTGTTTTTGTATGGGTCTACTCTTAATTGCTATTAATTTAAGCAAATATTTTTAATTCAAACACAATAACACAGCAATGTTACATAATATATATGTGCATTTGTATATAACAAGCATACAAGTATAGTATTTTCAAAATTTATTTTTCTTGATAAATTCTTCTAAAACTGTTGCTTATTGTCCAAGAAAACTTCAGATAGAGAAATACTTAATAATGTAATATTAAGATTGTCAATATCAGAGTGAAGGAATGAAGTTAACAGTTTAAAGGAGTGGATGTTCAATGTTAATATTTTTTCATTTTTTTAATCCATAAATAGTAATTATAATAATTTACATTTCCAAAGAAAAGCTGGAATGGAGAAATACCATTCAACAGATAGCTGAAATAGGAGTTTTTAAGAGCCTTATTCTTTTAATTTCCTGACCTTAATTTTCACATAATTTAAAATTAACCATATTTTGCATTGTTCAAATATTCCAAATGAAGTACATGAAATTGACAGCTGAATAAAAAAGTGAGTGCCACTTTCTTGAAGATACAGAAATATTTCTCGGGTTCTATGTGTGCAAAAGTCTGTAAAACTTATACAGGATTTGGTACAGCGTTAATCCACAAATATTCTACCATTTAATATGAACCATATAACTGGACTAATTATATATGTGGACTGTCAGGGCAATACTGCTCAGGTTTATACATTTTTCAACAATATATTAATTTGGGTGAAAAATAGGCACTAAAGTTCTATACAACTTTTTAATTGTGCCTATGGTTCATCTCATAGGGTTTAAAGAGCAACATTTACAAGGAAAAGGTCTTTGGCAGTGGTGACAGAGACAAGCTGAAATTCTTCCATGGCAAATAGTGTCTGGCAGTACACTGAGGTGCCACATAGGAAATAAACCCCTCAAAACTCTCCTGATCAGGTTAAAAAGGTGGGAAAGACATCTAGAGATCAGCTCCTCTATCATCACTAATAGGAAAACTGCAAGACGGAGCCTAATTTCCTGGCTCTTAGTCAATTTGTGAAGCTATAGGTTAATTATGGATTTTCTAGTTGCAAGATCATCTAGTCTCAAGTTTTGTTTTTACCTACACTTTCTTGAGGTTCCTCACAATTAGCAGAGTTGTTTTGCTGGATCTTCTTTTACCTTGATTAGACCATTTTGTAACAGGGATCAAGAAACTGAAGAGGATTTTTTCATAGAAAGCAAAACTAGAACAACTATGTTGGAAGACTTTTGGTTTAAGCTCAGTTTAAATTTGGTTTTGGTTTAGTTTACTTGGTTGCTGTTAATACCAAAATGTCTTTGTTGGCCTAGATTAGTGTGGTTTAAGAGCCAGAAGAAAGAAATAACAGTTAATTTGCTGCTGTCACTGGTACTAAATATGGATTTTCTAGATTTATCTTGTTGATGGCAAGATGTTCCCTTTCTATAAATATAAGGATAGTAAGGGCTGAAATACTTAAACGTTTAATTTAATGCTGAGTGTAGGCAAAAAAGTAGCCTTTTCTTTTGTGTTGTATTTTCCCATAGACCCTTACAATAGAACTCCCGTCCTGTCAAATCAATTTACAATTAATATAGTGGCAACCTCATGCTTACTTTCATGTCGTATATCGCACTCTTCCGAACAACCATGAGTGAACATATATTAGTGTCTGAATAAAAAGATTTTCCAGATTGCATTTCAGTACGGTGGATTGCTTTATGGAAACATTTAGACAACCTGGAAGTTACAGGATGAAAGCCAGTATGTATCAAATATAATAGTCCCTTATTGCCTAAGTTGTATTTTCTGTCCTGTGTGTACCAAAAATGATATCTCCCACCCTCTGAGCTTCTCTCAGCAATCAACACCATTTACAACACATGTTGCATAGGGAAAAATTACATTACAATGATAGTTGATCTCTGTTATGATGTCTATCTTCATGGCTACAGAGGGGAAAGATAGCTCATCACAGAAAGAGCCATGAATGATATACCTGTCCTCATAAGAAGTGTCATAATAGATATTGGCCCTCCTGTGCTACCTATTCACAAAATCACTGTTCTTCAGGAAAAAAAAAAAAAAGGAAAAGTTATTTATAAAGTCTAAGAAAATTAAAGCTCACAAACATAACTAGAAAAGGAATTTCTCAATCCTCTACAACTTAAGGAACTCCAAATTTTGTCACTACATGACGTCCCTAAACCCAACCCTACATCTAAACATTAATATCTGACGCATACTATTGCATTTATATTTAGAAGCAAATGCACATGCCACATGGAATATACACCAAAATGGTACACCAAAATTTTATCTTTGAAGAGATTTAATACAGTTAACCTGTTAATGGGTGAGGTAAGAATATGTTGTCTGCAAAGAAGGTTGCATATGAGCTATGGTAAAGCCCTTTTAACACTGTGATCTGTCACAGGTACTGCAGAATTACTGTCTTTAAAATGGCTGGCGATGATTGACTTTTGACCTGCTTTCTTATGGAATAAGAGAAATACGTCCAATGTGCCTGACAGGCTCTTTTTGCACTTTTTCAAACCGTTGGCCAGCTGCAGCTGTATTTGAAAGAGTAAAACTCGTAAAGATAATTAAATTCCTAGATGTTTTGTGAAAATGAGTGGCTGAAGAAGGAAAGTCTCTCATGACTTCCTTTTTAGGAATAGCAGGAAGAACTTGGCTATTTTATACCCTCTTGGCAATAGCTGGTCAGCCACTATGTGCATGGAAGGGGTAATACCTGCAGGGGTATTACAAGGGAGAACCTGGGGCTTCACTAGGGTCTGGTAACACCTAACAAGTGCCTTAGGAAACCTGGCTTTGCATGTTCTACTACTCACAGACAATTCAATTTTTTTGAAATGAAAACATCTTCTGTGTCACTCCAGTTGTACAGTCAGGGCTGCTCTAAAACCTGCCTGTGCCTTGGGCAAACTTCTTATTAAGATCTTCAGCTCGTGGATTTTATGGCCAGAAGGGAATTTTTAAAACCTTTGAGCTCCTAGCTTGACCTGCATAACAAAAGCCACACGAATTTATCTTCTAGTTCCTGCAGGATTATTCTCCTTTTGTATGTAAGTGAAACATATTGAATTTAATAAGTCTAAGGAGAAAGAAGATTTAGAGGTGAAGGACTATTCACTTCTGCCTCTACCCAGCAAAGTGCTCAGGAACTGGAAAAATCATATCAATTCAGTAAGGAAATTAAAATAAAATTAAATTAAACATGTATTTATGTTTTGCAATGGATCTGAACTAAGCTTATGGATTGCTATGATGTTAGGCAACCAAATTCAGTTTTGTTCTATAAAGGTTCATCCTTGTACAATGCAGTGCTTTTAGTCATCAGCCAAGTCATGACATCATTGTAAAAATGCCAAGTTTTTCAAACTCTCCAGGAAGTTTTTGGTAGACTAGGTACCTGCTACAAAACCTTATTAAACACTCTTTAACGTGACAGATATGTCTGAAATTCTCAAAATACTCTACTTATATGCTTTGAGTTTGATTTTGATTAAGAATAATGGTATATTATACTATTTTATTTCACTTGTACCCTGAGATATTATTTTCACCGTAAATTACAATAAGATGAAATGTATATTTTTGAGTATGTAAACCTATAGACATTACTACAGGGTAAATTAAAAAAAAAATCATATATTCAGATTTTATTACCTATTAATTGCTTTGATTTGTTAAAGTAAAAACATTTCTCCCTGATAAATTATCCATAAAACTTGTGTGATCTACTCTTTCCCCTTAAATATATATGTTTTAAAAGTTAATATTATATATACAAGTGCATATAAATACTTAAAGTTTACTTTGTAGTTTACTATTTAATAACTAGCCCTTTTCAGTGTGCTTAAGCGTTTGATTTTTCCTAGACAAAAGAGATCTTAAAGGGAATATAACATAAAAGTAACTTTTACCAATTTAGAGATGTTTCACTTTGCATAAGAAAAAAAATTATGAAGTTCTAACTGCATACATAATGAAAATAACAACTCTTTCTTCCTTTGTCCACTACAAAACACAACCCAAGTCATTGACTTTTTGAGAAATTTTCAGTTTTGCCTTTCACCTTATCAGGAATTTAACAAAAACATGCTACATGAACCCAAAGAGATAGTTTTTTTCTTAATCTCTTGAAATTCTTTTGGAATGTTAATTGCATCTTGTCTTGTCTATGCACTTTGATATATATCTTTGCATCAACATTCTATACCAAGTCAATGTATATGGAGATAATGAAATGTTTGGGTTAGGAGCCATATAGCGTGCACCTGATATTACATTATGTCAGTATGATTCTTAGGCTGTGATGTGTATTATTGGTCAATTAAAGCATGGGAAATAATGTATATGAAAAGATATGTCTTCTTTAATTCCAAAGAAATAAAAATTTCAAATCAGAAGCATATGTCTTTTTTCGTTTATATGTCAAAATGTAATTGACTATGGTTGGGGTTTGTTGCCTTTATTACTTTTAATAGCTGTACAGCCACTGATTGCCCAAGCTTATGGTTAATTTAATTTCTGTCAATACAATATTGGGGCTGTCTGCATATTCAGGCCATGATTAACTGCAGCAGAGTCCATAACAGTAGTGTTATTATTACTGCATTTAACTACCTCTCGGGAGAAGACAAATTAAATTACGTTGAAAATGCTGTTGATTATCATTACAGACTTATTTGTAGAGCACAATTACTGATCTGTTGCAAAATAAATCAAATTTTTTATCATCATGGTATAAATTAAATGTAATGTAGGTGAATGGAGAGTGGTTACTGAAAGAGTTCAGACAGCTTCATATAAGTCAACCGAGCACTGAATTAAAATAATAATCACAGATGAACATGATATTATATTTTAATAACAAGCTACTTCATGACCAAGTGTGCCTCATAGATTATGGGACTTCAACAATAAAAAAGCAAACTTAAAATTCTGTATGTTCTGTTGACTTAAAAGGTTGAGGCCTTCATATAAATTATTTTCTACTATTTCCTCTACACAAACTGGTAACTCAGTTCAAGTAACCAATTTAAGGCACCACTTTAAAAATATAATTACACTAATAGCTTACATATGACAGTACTTTAGCTCTCCTTCTCCCTCTATGATATAGTAATCTCTGCCGTACTGCAATAGTACCTTAAGAAATGTGGGGCTTTACTGATAACTTCAGTGAAAACAAAATATGTGCAATGTATTTGCAGATATTTAATTACACTGAGTGCTCACTATTAAATGCCCGTTAACCCTACTACTTCAGAAAGGCCTAGGCAGTTACTCACTGATTCATGAAGACAAATGTGAGCAAGTATAAATGGTTCTTATCCTGCCCTCTCCATGCATAAGTGACCCAGCTTCAATAAGATTTCTTCAAACCATCAACCATGTCAGAAAACCAACAAAAGGTAATGCAAGGAAGACATAAGTAGAAGCTACCCCCACTTCCTTTCCACCCTCATTAGAAGAGTTCAGACTGAATTTCTATCAGTGGAGTAGTTCCTTAGCTGGCATGTACATTATATCTCCATCAGTTTTGACAAAATTTTGACAATTCACATCAGCTGGGGACCTGTTTAACAGAGGATTGTACCACTTATGAGTGTCTTTAAAAGTTATATTTGCCCAGGAAAACCATTCCTCAACAATCTCTGATGCAAAACAGTCCTCATTAAATAAAATGTATTCCAGAATTCTGGAGAAGGCCCCTTGGCACCCATGGACATTTTGCCTACAAAGAAGCCACATAAGGAGCCTTAGAAAAATCCCTTTTTGGTAGATGTCCATCAACTTAAGTTATAGAACTCAGGAATTCTAGTTTTCATTTTTCCCAACAGTATCACTTCAGCCTACAGTCATCCATACTTTTTACTTCTGTCTCACAGTCACTCCTTTTTTTCTATCCTCTCTACATTTTCAGCAGGAGTCACTCAGTCATTTTCTTGAATGAGCTAAATCTGTACTAAAAGTTCTTGAGCCTGACATTTCCTGACATGCCAACTCTGAGTTTTTGTTCCTGGCACACTGAGGTTCTAACTGCATTAGGCATTCTCAGAGCTCCATGGCACTCCTGATATGCTAATCACATGCCCTATACTCCATGCCCTGAAAAAAATTATATACAGCTCCAGAGTATGCAAGTAAATTACATATGTAAAGCACCCCTTGGCCTAGCAAAAATATGATGGGCTGTGAGCCACAAGTTCTAGTTGCAGCTCTTCATCTGATGTTAATAATTCTGTGCACTATATAACCCATATTATGCAGCAAGGCCTCATTAAGAAAGAGATAAGTATCATTTGCCATATTTTGCAGATGGATTAACTCAGGAGTTGTCATTTGTTGTGCAGCAGGACTCAAATTCCAGATTTTTAACAGAGCAGACCCAAGTTGCACACATGTAGCCAAGATGCATTTCAAATCTACGTGTTTGGCTGCACTCACCACAGCTACCAAGCCATATTTCCACATGTAGCCAGAAGCTGAACCACGAAATCTTGACACTGCTGATAAATGTATGAACAGTGGCATGATTGTGCATGGCAACAGTTTTCTTTCGTTTATCCTTTTTAAAGACATGAAAAAATTCTGTCTTTCAGTGAAACAGCAAATAAAGTAATTTGTAGAAGTGTCTTAAAAGATCACAGGATTCAAAGAGTGAAGCCCTTGTACAAAACAGAAAAGCAGTGAATGAAGCACATTGCATTAATGTTTGTTGTGTTTATACCACTGTGATGAAATCTAGAGAAGTTGAGATCTATTCTTCACTCTGCTACAAACTTTCTTTAAACACAGTGTGGTGATGTGCTCTTGCCTCCCAGCTTAAGCCACAACCACCAGTAGGTGTTGTGATAGCCGTGTCCAGCTTACTCTGGACGTGGTAGTCAAGGGCTGGAATGGTGACCCAGACATCTTGCTGTCATGCAAATACAATTATAAATCACTCATCTTACTCTATAAATAGCAGGCAGCCCAGGGCCCACTGAGCTCTCCTGTATGGCAGCGGGCTACATGCCAGGATCTCTCCTTGAACAGGGACACCTCCCAGGGTTATTCCTCAGGGTTGAGAGATCCCTTCTGACAACAGATCCTAAATGATTAGTAGCATGATGCATTTTGATATCTAGCTAAGCAGTATAAAGGATTGATTGAGCACACATAGTCCTCTAAACATAGACCGTTGACCAAATCTCCTACTAGGAATGGATCCAACTGCACCTAGACTCCTCCCTGAGAAGGAGTTTAGAAAGCAAGGCCGTCTCTTCTGAACCTCATGACTCAACAGGAGACAAAACTGTCTCTCCGACAGTTTTGTCTGACCCTGTCCTCTCTGCAGTGTGCCTTGCCAATCAACATTGTTAAATTGTTAAATTGCTGTCACATTTACTATCAAACTTTGTTTGCTTGTTTGTATCATTAAACATATTGCTGCACCCTTATGAGTGAAGTGCATCATTCCATCAGCAAGGTAACACTACCATAATTCAAGGTCATCTTGCTATTATTTATATTAAAAATATATAATTACATTCCTAATTTATTTTGGCTTGTTCTACCAGCCTAAAAAGCTCACTTTCAGGATTATTTAAAATGAGAACATGCATCACACAGCCTGTTCATTTAAACCATGCAGTTCACTGTCAAAGCCATTCAGAGAATTGCATATAACCAAAAGGGGTTTTTTAAAGTCTTTAACCATTCATCAGCTCTACAAAACATGAAATTCTGCTTGGCACTTCAGACTACCATAAGAAGGAAAAGGCCCTGCCACATAGAATTTATAATACAATTTCAAGTGTGAGACAAAACAAGGGTTAGCAAAACCAGAAGGGCAAGATTTAGCTGTACTTTGAGAAAGAAAAGATACACCACAGAAGGAAATAGAAAATGTGCAGATATAATCTGTTCTTAAAATATTCTCAGAATCCGTTATGAAAAAGAGTGATAGACTCTGAATGAAAGGAAGTTGCTAGTGAGCTTACCATACTATGTGGGGAAAACATTTTTGTTCAGTATATGCTAGCAGTCAGACAATTTTCAGTTTTCAGTGTAGGACTCACTACTTAGTGTTTCTGCTTTAAAAATAAGGACTTGTAGAAAACTGGTTCTGGAAAGTCTTAACAGATCATGTGGCTAGAAACAGCATGTATAGTCCTAGGTTTTCTATGTGCACATTTACGCAGAATTGGCCAATCTGTCAAAAACAGTGTTTAATTTTTAACAATTTTTTCTATTCACACACTTCCCTCATCCTAAGATGGTGTTCTATATGACAACTGATGTCAACTAAGCTACACTAAAATCAAGGTATTTTAAAAAATCTTTAAAAGTTTCAGTGTGTGTAGATATGTTCCCACCAGTTCTCACTGTTTAAACTTTCTGAAGTTCACTTCCAATACAGCAAATTAACACAAATTTGACCAAAATCTACTCATGTGACCTTGACAGAAAAATGTTTGAAGTCATACATGCAAAAGAAAATACAGCCTTTTATATTTTTTGAAGAGGTAACCAATGTTAGCTTTGCAGACACTGGGATATAAAAGAATGCAAATATTAATATTCCACTTGATTAAAGATTGCAAATACCCACAAAAACCACACCAGCTTCCAGTAAATGGTATTAATATGTTCTCTTAACAATTAATGTTTTGACCGAAATAGCTGTGCTATTTCAGTAACTATGCTCAATATAGGTGAAATACACTCCACAAAACAGGGACTCAGAAAGGATCCCAACACAGTAGTGGAGGGCACTGAGCTTATTTGATGTGACACACTCCATTCATCTTCATGAAAGCTCCAAGCTCATGAGATAGATACAAATTGATGTCTATTGTCATTTACTGGGAAACTATGAGGTGTAAACACTTCACACAGCTCCCTCACAAACATGAAGCAGGATGATAGCTTTGACGGCACTGATGGATGGTGTCCTTATGGCCAGGGGAAGGAGACTCACAGCAGCATTGACACTGAGGGATCTATCAGCTGTCTTTAAAACAAAGTGGATCACAGAGCACAAACACATAACAGTGATAAGACTTGGTTCACTCCTTGGGGACAAAGTGCAGAGAATTTGGTGATTGTTCACGAGATGCCAGTTGTAAAGTTCAGAGATGAACTATTCTGCGTGCTATGATCATGTCTTATAATTATGGCTTCCATATATGGTTAATGTATTCCATACAAGACTAGTTATATTATGGTATGATTATGAACTGACCCTCCAAATATGACTGTGCTACAGTAGGCAGACCACTCCTGGTACACACATGCGGAAAAAACTACCGTCCCTGAAAAAGTGTTTGCACAGCTTACTATATGCCTCCAAAGAAAACATACCTCACATGCACTGCTTCAGGCTCTTACATCAGAAATACTTACGGACGAGAAACAGGAGGCTCCAGCTTAACTTGGGCAAGAGAGGTAATGTTGCTGGATAGGATAAAACTACTTCAGTAGCCAGCCAAGTTATTACCTTCATTAACTGTCAAAACCATCTCTCTGCTCTTGTCAAAGCAAATCCATCTAGGAATCTTCCTGAGCTTGTTCAGCCTCAGGACAGACTTTCACCATGATCTTTAGAAATCTTTAGAAAAGCACAATACTTTTAGCTATCTGCATCAGCCTTCTCTTGGACCTATACATACTCAGACACTGCTTTCTTAATTATAGCCTAATAGCTTGCTTAATCATTCCAAGTTCTACTGAATAACATTATAGAATAGAAGTAGAAGATAGTATAATATGTGACACACTGACAGAACTCAAAGCAGCTGTTAAGGAAGGGTGTAATTATTCATATTTCATAGATCTGTAAAGTGAGGTACAGAGGGGTAACATCTTTCCCCAGACATGGGGAAACTGTGGCAGAGGCTGAAACAGTCATGTAGCCTTTATTCTTATACTATCCTACTGTGTTTTGAAATGTGGAGTAAAGGAGACATTATCATAAAATATGCTGTAATCATGACTTTGATTAAACCCCAGATCATGTTAAAACACTGGATTAAGCTCAGTATTTTAAAAACAATTACATTCAGTTCAGTAATAGAGGGACAGGTTGAACAGTTTGTTTTATTGACTCTTAATTAGAAATATATGCTTCGTTTATCATAGTACTCTCTGTAGGAGATCAAGGTGCATGAGAGATTTCAGTCTGATGTCACTACATGAGCAGGTTGGGAATAAGTACTTTTCTATAAATTAAACTCAGTCCTTTAACAGAGCTTAATAGAATTCAAAAGTTGTGTATAGGGATGAGTAAATAACTGTTACATCAATACAATTCTTTCTTGATCTGTGAGTTTTAGATTTCCACATTTTAGTTCTTCTTAAGACATATTTTCTGCTTGCTCTTAGGCTATATTTCCATCTTCCGTCAGATAGTTCCAGGCTAAATGTTAGAATGAAAATCCTGTTTTTCCAGGAAATCCTTGTACAAACCACTCAAATACCTCCATTTGTTAAATTAATAGTAAGATTTCTGTAATTCTCTGTCACACCCATAACTCTACATTCAGTTATATGTGTTCAAAGAGTATTCTATGCTACTTTTGGAAACCAAACACTTTACCACTTACACAGTGAAAATGTATCTATTCGATCTTGTAAAATAATCACATAGTTTTAAAGCATATTCTGTGCACTATGCAACTATTTAATACAATTGTCTGTCTTTCTGTAAAACACATGGCTGGACCTGAAGGCTACTCTTGCAATTGTAATATCTCAGCCAAATTCTAGAGTGTGATCTGTAAAACCTTTAGAATATTTTTGCCATATTAACTTATTAGTTTGTCACAAATTGGAATTGATTTTTCAATTATATTACAAAGGTAATTATTAAAAGTATTATTAAAAATAATAATTCCTAAAAATTGATAAAAGCAAAACAGCAGTATCTTGTACCTAGCAAAATGTCTACTTGAGAGCTATTCTGAAGCAATTGTAGGACTTTTTTCAAAAAGAGGTTGACACACATCTTCGGATCCATTTTAGAGTTATATACACCATGATAAATCAGCCCTGTATCTACCTTTTATATTAATTGATTTATTTTGATGAAAACAGAAAGAAATTGCAAAAAATACAGCAAAGTTGTAAATAAAAGAAAAACAAAAAAAAACCCCCACAAATTAAAGAATAACCTTTTCTTATTGCACTGTCAAATTAAAAAATTCCTACATTATTTTTAAACATATAGACTTATTGTATTTCTTATGAAACCACAGCATCAGGGACAAAACCAATTAGAATGTCCATAAAACCACTGCCTAGAATAAAACACAGAAGACAAATACCAGATATTAACCCAACTTTAACTCCACAGCAGACTTGTTAAAAAAAAAAAAAAAATTAAAAAAATCAAAGTTACAGTTTCTTTTAATGTTCTGAGGTCATTCCAGGCTCAATGTGAAATACGAATGCAGAGCAGGAACACTGTTTGCAGTCACCGTGTACCAGATAACTCATATTATCTCTTTCCAGCTTTTAAAAGTAATAATTAGACAGGGTTAGTCTAGTACTTCATCTGAAACCCTGGGCTGAAATTTTCACTAGTCTGCAATAACATGTTTTTAACTTGCTCACGTTCTTCTCATTTTATAAGCATGACTGAAATTTCCCCTCTAAACATCTCCCATTCTCTCACAAAGTGTACTTGATGCACATGTTCAAAAAGTACTAAATAGCAGAGAAAAAGTATTTTTTGCAAGACTTGATATTTTATTTTTGTATTAGGATTTAAAAACAAACAAACAAATCAAAACAAAAACCAAACCAAAACAAACAAAAAAAACCCCTTGAGACATAAGAAATAAAAATTGTGGAAGCCCAGATTAAGAGGACAATTTAAGAGGACATTTATGTACAGATATTTTACTATTATTGTTGGTGGTGTAATTTTTTACTAATCCACTGACACTTTGAATTAATATCTGATCCATTCCATGGGTATCTCTAGTAAACATGAAAACTTATCCAGGGAATAATCTTAGTCCTATAAGACTATATGGTGGCAAAAATGTATGTTCTGTACATCGAAGTGTTGATTCCCTTGTAGTTAATGCATCGGCAGCAGAGCTCGGAACGGAAAGTTCATGTCTCTGATCCAGATCATCAGGCTCTGTTTCTGCTTTTCTCTGTCAAGTGTCTCAGAGAATCAGTACTTAAAATATTCTCATGTTTTTGTTTGTTCTTATTGCAAGTTACAAACATTTGGAATATTTTCTCCCATATTACTCAGAGTAGCAAAACCCAAGGGAATACATCCTGACAGATGTATTCTCTCTCTTCCACTCTATTCTGTATTTTCTGACCAAAACTGAATGATGATTTTCTGGACAGTTACACTGCAATGGGCATCTCTACTGCTTTCACTTTTTCTAAGAAAGAATCAAACTGCAAAAGACACAGACCCACAAAAATCTGAGCAGGGGAAACAAACATTACAAGGGGCAAACAAAGAAGAAAATATTACAAAGGCCGAATGCAAGAGCAGCTTGTTTCCTGCAGAGGTGAAGAAGTTGGCTTCACAGCAGCATGTTCATGGGCCTGACTTATGATATCATCTGAGGATCCCCTTGAAGTTAACTTCAGAAGTATTCACTATACCCTGTGCTACCGGGATTTTATTATTACAGAACTCATTTTCTTAGTACACTTTTGAACATGAAGCCCTAAATGATCAAGTACAATGAAATCAATTGATGAAAAATGCTAAAGATAGATAGAAATTTTATTATCAAGGGCACTCAAAATGAGGTTAAGCTGCTTTAAATGCAGATATCTGTTTCTAGCTAGTCTAATCGATCCCATATAATACATGTAATTGCAACTTTATATCTTATTATTGTCTCCACAGGGGTTTTGTGGAAACAAGATGCTACACATTACACTTTTTGTATGATAACACACAAACATTAAACTATGTTTTTAAAGAACACAAACATGAAGCCTTAGTGAAAAGTGGGCAGCACTCCTTTCATGGGAAATCTTATGTGTACAGGTGTAACCCCAGGACATGTTTACCCCAAAATAGCACAGGAAAAGGTCCAACTTCCTTTGATCAAAAGAAAAATACCTTATACTAGTCTCTCTTAAGCAGAAAAGTACAGAAGTCAGTGAATCTATGTGAAGGACTAAATTAGAGAACCAAGCTAAAAAGGATTCAAAACTGATAATCTGTTGTGGCAAAATGAATCCTGAATTTAAAACACCACGTCAAAGAAGAAAACCTTCCAAAATTCATTGGGCTTTTTAAAGCATCTTGCACTTATTCATCAAGAAACTAGAGAGATGAATAATTGTAAAGCACTCAAGAAATGCAGTAGGATCCAGGAAAAGAATCTGAATGTGTTTAGGTGCTGCAGCCCTAACTGTAGAATTTAGGTGTAAATTATTTCAAGAAACTTCTGGTTCTTATTAAAGACCCAGGAACCTTGTCTAAGTAACAAAATAAATCTAACAATGTTGTTACTCCTCAGGTCTGTACCCTTTTAAATAATTGTAATTGTTAGTCCAAATACATTTTTACTCATTCATTTAGGTATTTTGACACCAATATATTGGAAACTAAGCACACAAGATGTTGATGAGTCGTCTATGTATTTTAGTATTTTGATAAATCAATGTATAGGAAGCCTATACAAAAAGAAACTACAATATATTCATTGTCATAGGCTTCAGTATTTCGCTAACAATTTGTGAATTGCTTAGGCATTATAGGCTTTTCAAGAAAATAAATTAATTACCTTCAAAGGCTACTCTACGATATTGGTTCTGGTTATCTCCTTTGCTTCAGATTATTTCCAGATTACAAAATTATTTTTTTCATGCCCACCCAACTTACAAAACTGAAATATGCAATTACAAAATTTTACACTTTCCTCTTTCATCCTAGGTAGTTGACTAACACCTTCCGATATGTAGGAATAAGCTAGTTTTCTTTTTTTTCTGGGCCCCAAATCATATTCAGATTTGATCTAACAGCCTGAATGTTGTTGCATGTATTTCTCCCTCCTGAATTCATTTTCTGCTACATCATACATGAAACTAGTCTATTATCTATTTAAAGAGCAGGACAATAATTCAACTCTGCCACATCTGGGCATACAGATTGTCTGGAAAATATCATGTAGGTTATGATACTACTCTTACAAGAGTAAAAAAGGAAAAAAAAAAAAAAAGTTGCATAGTTCCGGGAGACAATTGTGACAGTTGTGTAGCAACAGTGCTTCATTTTCAACACTTTGATACAACATGAGTTATACATTCTTGCACACAAAGAATGACATTTCTCCTCCCTCTCTCTCAAAATTTTGGACAATAGGGGTTGTTTGGTCAGAAGGTTACAGAACTCAACAGAAGTCATCTAATAAATACTTTTCAAGGAACAAGAAAAAGATCAGATCAGTGGTGCATAGAGGAGATACAACTTGTAGTCAAATAATGCTCCTCACCACAAACCACACACTGTAAACAATGACAGAAAAGTGACTGCCAGCCTTTTTGGTCCCAAAGGATGTCAAAGTCTTCTCAGACCTTCTAAAGCCAGGTCACAACTGACTGCAATGGCTATCACAAGAACTGCAATGGTTATTATATAGAGAAACATAATTGTGGAGGGTCTATCACAAATTCTTTACATCTTATTTGTATATATTTAGTTCATTACTGGGAGATTTCTGGCATTACTGGAGGTTTCTGGGTTTTAGGTCTGAGAATATCTTTTAACCAATCATAAGTCACCATTTTTTTCAGAAAAATTCCATTTTTTAACTGCAGTTTTGACTTTTTAGCACTGTAAACTCTTCAGAAGAGAAGGTATTTTGTAAAGAGTTCAGTGATACATATTTCAGGATTAGTTTTAATTATCATGGTTACAAATTGTCTCTTGTGCTATCTCTTAGAGAATATCTACCCCCTTTTGTATGCCTTCTTCAGTTACAGATAGACTCTTGTGAACTGAAGAGTTGTAAAGCAGATTACTGGCAATAAAAGGATTTGAAAATAGTCATAAACCACAGAGAATATTTTTCTTGTCTTTGGAATATTTTCTTAGATTTGCCAACCTCTATGCAGAGAACATCTGTGTTAGTGGAGTGACAGAAATTTAAAAAAAATCTTATCAGTTCTGTTTCATGAAGAGAAGGCTGTGCTTCGCTACATCTGGAAACAATATAGAGATGGTAGCCTTGTATACCATGTAAAGAATAATGCATAGATGACTAAAATGGCATCTCGTTGTTGAAATCAACCAAGTATTTTACAGTGGTACCATTATTGCCACTGAGTAGCTGCTAAGGACTTCATTTGAAGTAATGTTATTACTTCAGCAACTAACCTGAGCTCAAAATAACCTCTCTATTTCCAGCACAACATGTGAAATGCATGCTACAGTATAATGTGTGTTTTGTTCATTTTAGAAGTGTTCAGAAGACCTAGAAAGAAACCTAAAATGTATTACTTAAAGTTTAAATGGGGACCACTTTTGATTTGCAATTTGGAAAAAAAAACAACCAAAACAACAGAAAAAAACCCAAAACAAACAACAACAACAAAAAACAGGCAAAGCTTTAAGTGTCAGTAATTCAAAAGTAAACTACTGAGGAAATATAGTTAAAGATACAGGACCAGCTCACAGTTCAGAACACTATAGTTATCTAAATTCAACTAATACCACAAGGAAAAGATTACTCTATGTTCTGCAATGTATATCTGGAAATTGAAAGTGTTAAGGAAGGATTAGCTATGAAACAAAAACAGACAAGTGAGAAACTAATCTATAAAGGAAAAAAGAATAAAAGTTCTTTAGGAAGGAACCTTTCCAAGATGACAGACTATGGGAGATTAAAGGTGCTCTCAAAACGGAGAAGCAAGGTCGCAGTTATAACATGTACCCCAAAGATTTTCCTTTCATATTTATCAAGCAAGGGAAAATAAACCAAGTACAGAGCAGCACAAGAGAGATCATTAACCAGATGATGAAGACAGACTTTAAGTTACCATAGTAGATCTTTTCTTGCACAAAATTAATTTGGTTGACTCTGTTGCCAGGAGATGTTTGGGAGAGAGCCAGGAGACTTATGGCAATAAATCAACAGGAAATAAAATAAACAAGAATTACAGATATTGTCAGAAAGTTAGTATCTTGCTTTTTATTATACAAGTTAATTTCTTATACATGTTTCAGATATTTTTGCAAAGAAATATTTTTTTAAAAAAGGCACTGACCCTAAGGACATTTGAGAGGACTTCAGTCAGAATAAGAAAAAAAGGGATCTAAATCTTCTCTCTACTCAATAGACTGTTTAAGGAAAAATCAAACCAAACCAAACAAACAAAAACCCCAAACAATCAAAACACAAAATCAAACCAAACCAAACAAAAAAAAAAAAAAAAAATAGCAAACACAAAATCCCCAACTAACAAATACCAAAAAGAAAACTAAAACAACAAGCAGCCAAAAACCTGAACTTGAGTGGTAATGGGAAGGCTGTAATATATAGTTCATTCCATGGCAAATTGATGCTTATATTGTGTTGAGGACTAGCAGAAAGTGTTCTGGGCTGACACTGGTCAGTTGTCAGAATAAAGAAGTTCAGAGGAAAACAAGCACTGCAAAGTGTGATTGTTAATTTTATCATTACAATTTGCATCCTCTTTGCAAAATCATGATACTAGGAGACAGAAAGACCATTAAAGTCAGGTTTTGGATCAAATTTGAAAAAGGACTACAGTAACCGCAGATACCAACAAGTCATGAAATCTTACTGTGTAATGGGCATGTATTCAGGAATGTAAGTAACTACATTCTGTCTTTTCATGGTGTTCCTTTTGTTTCATGCTAAGAAATCATTCTTTTATAGCATACACCCTTGTGCAGAAGTGCATAAAATTTACCTCGTGCTATGCCACAGGAAAATGGGACACTTTTAAAAGAAAGGAGTCATCTATGTGTCCAGCTTTTCAGAGATATTAACATCACATAATAAAATTGCCATATAAATACAAGTTATAAATTAATATTATTATAATCAGCAATAAATACCTCCTCATTTAAGAGGATTTTCTTTCTATACAACAAGTAGAAATATTTGAGAAGCAAACAGCCCATTCTTCCCTGCCAAGGAATGCACATACAAGCAATTGAAATGGATAATTTAAAGTAATACAGAAATCTCACTTTCCTCTCCCCCTCCCTCCTCTACTCATATATATACCACACAAGAAGAGTGAGGTGCTTAACATCATGATAAAATGATACTCCAGTAGTAGACACTTTAGGGAACTGACTTTCAGCATCCAGTCTGTCTTTGGGTTGGCCTTATTGCTTAGGTTGTAGAGTCAGAAAGTTATTTAGCTGTACACATTATGTTTTGAGTGAGCTGAGTACATGTAATTTATGACTGTTGCACTTTAATGCATATTTAATAAAGCTGCAGACATTTATATACCAAATCAACTGTGTCAATTTTGTTTGCTTTGGAAAGATGGAGATGTCCCATGGCAATGCTGACACTCCTAGTGAGATTTAAATTGTAAGACATTTCATTTGAGAGTAGAGCACTTTTAATATACTATAGCTTGATTCACCAAAAATAATCAGCAAAGATTGACTAAAGGGAATAAGACAAATAGGATAAATCTTGTAAAGAGTTTTAGCTTTTGATTTCAGACAAAAAGAAGGAAAATAGATACTAGCTGGCTCAGAAAACCCGCAGCAAACAACCGAAGTTGTTGACTAAATTTCATTTTACCTCAGATTTTAAGAGGAGGAGGGGAGTTAATGTAAAACAGGAACAGAACGATAACCTTTCTAAGTAAGCATTGTCTACAGAAGTTCTAATCATTTTTTTTTTTTTTTCCATGCAAGGACCACTACATAGATAAAAGTGACTTTTCTTCTCTGGCAGTGAGGTCCACAGCAGAAGCAGACTCTGTCTCCTGATTACTGTTCCTTTACTTAGATTCAGAGGCAAATTTTTCCTTTTTTGTTTTTTTCTTTGTTTTTTTTGTTTTTTTTAGATGAGTGACATGCCTTGTAAAATTAATTGCAGTTTTAATCTGAGATATTGGTACCCACGAGAAGGCAGATGAATTTGCATTCTAGCTCATGCTTTTCAATCAAATCAATGAGAATTTTAGGGCAACAACATCAACTGACTAGATAGTTTATAAGTTTATAAATCTTTCAAATAAGTGTACACGGAAGATGTCTCCCATTCAGTAAAGAAGCCTGGACTAAAGCTGACTGTTATTTGAAGCATAGATCTGGACTGCAGTCCTTGTTCTGCCAGTCTTTCAGACAGATCTACTTTACCTAGCCAAGCCTCAATACTGCTAATAGCCTGGAGGTCTGCAAGGCAGATTTTCAGGGCCCGTGCCAAGTTGCATACTGCTGCAGCTATACAGCCAGCAGTAGCCAGAGCAGAGATCTTGAAGATGAGTGGGTATGTCAGAGCAGTGATTTTGGGGCAGGTATGTCCACAAATGTCCCTTGTTTGATGGTATAAATATTGCTGCTGAATCAGGTTTTGCATCTGAATTTGAGGATATGTTTAGAGAATTACTTCTTTTTTCAGGGTAAATGTAACTTCTCTAATGGTAAGAAGCCAAGTAGTGACATATATACACATTGTATACATTGTATACATTGTATTTGACTGAGGAGCCAAAAGTCTGAACTACCTAGCACAGCTGAGAGGTGTTAAAACCAAAAAAATTCTTCTTAGACAAGAATGCACTGAGACACATGCAATACATATTCTGAAAGGATTGATGACAAAAATATATAGCCCTAATTGAAAGAATGAACTATAAAACTCAACAAAAATGTGTCAGGAAATCTGTACTTCATTTTGTAAAAATCTAAAATATAAACCATTTAAAATTGAAATACTTTGTTCCTTAAAGAACACTAAGAATAAGAATATAGGGGAAAAAAGAGACTGACTCTAGAAAAATCAGTGGGATTCACTGATGTCAGCCAACTAGGATTTCACCTGGCAAGGATATTTCACTCCTACATAGCTGATAGTTGTTTTTCTTTGTATGCATACTAATGGTGAGATTTCTTGATGTTCATATATACACAACACATATCATAGTTATTGTTCTCAAAACTTAGGGCTGTGGTAGAAAATTATTATTTCTAAGGATCAATTTACAGAAAGAGGGACCATTGTCTTTCACTAAGGGAACCAGGTCCCTCTGGAGCCTAATGGTTCTGAATGGGACTCAAAGCTGCAAAGCAGATATATGTGAAAATGAGTATATGTGTATATAGAGCAGAATATCCAGATTTTTTGGAATTTCATGTTATATCTCAATTTTTTTTTTATTTCCAACCAATTTACAGACTTCTTTCTTGTCCCCCTTACAAACATTTTTTAAATGTTCAGTGATTCTGGTTGGATTTTTAACTTGTTCTTTCAATTTAATTTCTACCTCTCCCCTGCAACTGTTAAGGCAGAAATAAAACATGTTAATACAAACTAGATATAAGGACTAAAAAAAATATACCCTGTATATATGCAGTATTTTTTAGCCTGAGAATCAAAAAGATGTGACTGAAAAGCCACATCTGGAATAATTTTTTCTGGAGACAGGTTATTTTTGCTACAGCATCAGAGTACAGCACAGTATGCTGTGGGCTGCCTATTCTGATAGCATGATTTATTCCTGTTCATCTGGTGTCACCAACTCTACCTCACTGGATGATTACAGTACAAAATCATTTAAGGCTACAAAACGCTACTAAATCAATACTATGCAGTCCAGCAGCTCAAGGGTGTGAAAAACACACTGTATCAACTGTTCACTCTTCTACTGTATCTACTTAAATTGGACCTTGGGATGACCATTTATTACAATGCATGTTATGGGTTCCCAAAAATAAATTACTTTTTGACACAAACTTTTAGGCTTTCTAAATCCAGCTTCTACACTGCTTGAGGCTAGAAATTTCATCTAAATATTATTGAATTCCAGCACAACATTAGCATGAAGAGATATTTACAATAACACAGCCATTACAACTCAATCAAAAGCTGATTTCAGCCAGAATTATGCAGAATTAAATCTTGCAGGATTCAAATTATTAAAAATCTGAGACTCAATAAAGTGTGGTCTAGAAGTCCCATTTATCAAGGGAGCAGAAGCGCTTCTACAGTTATAGTGACTTTTTCATATATATTCTGCAAGAATTTGCATGCATTTTGAAAGATTTGAGTTTAATTCTTATAGAAATCAAGTAACTATATTTATATGGCAGTAGGAGCCAACTGAGAATCATTTCTTTGTTTTTCTTTCTACATATCACATTTTAAATACATTAGGATTTTTTTCTGGTTCCCACTGGGTAGAAAAATGCTAAGCCAAAATACAAGAAATGTATGTATGCTTGGTTCTAATAAGAGCTGAACCAACACACCGTTGAAAGCAGCTAGAATGAATTCAAAGCAACAATTAAAAAGAACATTGTTATGCAGATAATGTACTGAAAGTAATCTCTCACTTATTATAGTTGACCAGAGTGATTGTTTTCAACATTTCAGTATATTCTGGCCTTTTTCCAACTCATCATCTACAAGCAGGGACAGAGTCCAGATCTCAATAGTAAGACAACTCTCATTCCATATGCTTCCTGAGCCCTCTCCTCTTACCCATTCTCACCAAATCATTCAAACAAAACATCCCATTATTAATTTTGGTATTTTTCATTGCCCTGTTTCATGTGTGATGGAGAGAGTCCTGGCACCTCTCTCACTGTGAATCTTATTCTTCTTTCTCTCCAAACCACAGCACAAAGACCGTAATCCGTGTCTCCTATGTTCACAGGAAAACCCAAAGCCTGGCTTGGCCCCTGTAAGGGTCATCATCACGGCTAGGCTTCACAAACGAAGATTTGGGAAGGGCTTTACTCACGCTTGGTGCAAGCGTGCTGATGGCTAAAAAGGCCAGTGCAAGATAGGGAAGTCCAATTGCAAAAGGCACAGTGGAAAGTCTCCACAGGCAGTACTGGCGAGGCACGGTTCTTCCTGCATTGTCTTTTTTCCTCAAGACTGATTCTGCGTGTGTTCTCAAAGGAAGCAGCAGTGTTATGGATGATGTGTCCCCACGCGTTCCGATTGGAGGCCAGAGTGGAGTAAGAAGCAAAGGAATGGATCTTCAGTCAGTGACCAACACTCATATTGCACCAGCTGAACATTTAGGTACAGAACAGCAATGCTGATCTGAAAACAGAAGGTTTCCATTTCCCTGGTTTTATTCCTCCTCTAGAAATTATGTCAGCTGTATTTTTGAGGAAGTTGCAATTGGTTTTGTATTAAACAGATGTAATGAAGTAATGTCATATACAGTAGCTAACTACTCTTTCGGAGCACTTTTTTAATTTGAGAGATTATTAAGAATTACCAATGGCAGTGATGAAACACCAGGTTTAATTCTCATGTTATGGCCCATTTTCACAGTACCAAAATAGATTAAATATCCAAAAACTAGATCATACACTGATGCCAGAAGAAACTGTCACGTGCAACTTCACAACAGTAGTACTTCTGATCATAGAGAAATTTCCTATGGTATTAAAGAACTGAGTTGCCCACTCTTCCTAACCCAAGCTGCATAGGAGGAGGCCAGCTGATACTAAAAACTACTGTCAAAAGTAGAACCCATAAGCAGCATCGATAGCTCTCTAGGTAAGACAAGCTTAATCATGAACCGACCTTCCCAAACACTCTCTTATCTAATCCCTGTCTTTTGTCCAGCAACACGCATTGCTAACACAGCATATCCAAGTGATGTCTTTGTGAACCCAGATATAAACAGCTGTACTGCTTTTTTTGGAAACAGTTTCTGCAGTTCTGTCATCACACAACAGCTTCTTCAAATGCAGTGCAATTCCTGCAGTTTACACTACATGAAGATCTGATCTAGGAATTTCGCCTTTCATCACTAGAGAGGGAGGATTTGGCTCTAATTTGCCATATTCTAACTTTAATTTCATTCTTATTTAAGATTAATTTAAAATTGACCAATAATTCTTTAAGTAAACAGCTCAAAATTAAAAGGAAATAAGCTCAGTCAGCAGTAAGAACAATCCAACAGCTAAACCATCACTAAGAAAAGGTGTTAAAACACCATCTGTAGATATATTTAGAAAGGGATTACAGGGCACACTGAAGATTAGATGATCTAACATCCCTTCTAGATGTAATCTCTATGATTCTATTGTTCAATTGGCTTAACAAAGCATACCCATATTAAAGGCAGCCATATAATGTTCAACAGTGAAGTATTTCTCAGGCAAAATTGTCATTGACTGAACAAGAAACCTCTCACCATAAACTACTCACCCACCCTTTGATATTTACTTTTGACCCACAAGCCTAAAGTGACATATTCTTCACTCAAGCATAATGAAACCACTTTTATTTTTAAATTAACAATCGCATTTTTGTGAACATATAAGAGGAAAAGGTTACATAGTATTAACTGAAATTTGACTTTGATTTGGGATATAGAATGCTATTCAAGTCAATGGAAGCTACAGGGGCACATCTAAAGGCAGAATTTGCCCCACATAATAATATAAAATTATATAGCAGAAGAAGGTAAAAAACTAAAATAAGGAATTAAGTAATTTAAAAGTAGAGGTTGCAATTTCTATCAAAATTTGAATGTCTACAATTGCAAATACATTATGCTCTTTGACATGTCCAAAGAAAAGTGATTATTTTCCACTCAGGGAACATATTTTAGTGTCAGTTAAAATTTATGCTATAACAAACTTCACAAATGAGCCTTTCCTCAAAGAAGAGATTGTTTCTTTGTATTGAATTCTTTTTGTTGTTATTTCCCAGAAGATCTCTTAAACAGAATGATGAAACAACTACATGGGAAGTATGTGTGCATGTGGGTGCATGCGTCTATGTGTCAGGGAGGGGAAATTATTTTCTCAAGTAAATACAAAAGTTCTGTAAAATCTTTAAATCATATTTATAAAAACTAATATTTTATAATAGTCTTTAATATGGATGGGAAGAAATTTTCATTCACAAATGGATACATGAATTAAGACACACTTAGACATAATTAAATTTAATTGCAAGTATACAAAGAGATCTAATTCAGATATCCTTTATGCAACTACCAACTTAACAACAATGCATCAAGGAATCATCTCTAATATTTTTGGTCTGTTACATTTATTCCATTATCAAATGAAATCTTGAAATAGCATTCACTCATAAAAGGATGTACATTTTACTACTATATCTTTCACATTCCATGTTCCCAAAAAACAAGTATACTAGGCATATTTGGACATTGGAAATTAATATCACCAGAATTTAGCTTGGAAAATTATAGCCTGGTTTAGCTATAAATCGAAAAACCCTGCCAAGAGGAAAGAAGATTTAACTTTCACCCTCAACACCAGTGAACAAAGAGCAATCTTCCTTTACATGAGGCAGTCACTGATGGTGATTATGGCGCATAGCTCCATAGAATGGAGCATAGCTTAATGTCTGAAAGGCTGGAACCATTTTATTCCTGTAACAGAGCTTGCAACACCACAGGCTTAAGTGGCAGGAGAATGAAAACTGTAGTAAACGAGAGGAGTCCAGTCTTTTCTGGTGACTGATGGGACAAATCTTTCCATCCAGGCATAAACATGCTGAACCTAGTAAAAATAGGGAGATACCATGATTTTTTGGTATTTGCACAATACTTAGCACAGTAGTTTTTGAAGCTGTCTAATGCACATTCTCATTTAAATTAAGGGTGAAGAGATATTTAGGATCAGCCATAACAATTACATTATTATTACAGTTTGTGATGGTCCATCTTAACTGAATTGCTTTCTGATAGTAAAAAAACNNNAAAAAAAAGAATTGTTCCAAAAATTTATATGAAACAATTCACAACAAAAAATATGAACAAAAGTGCTGATAATAGAAAATTAATGAAAGATGGATGAAAAGGCTGTTAAATACATTAACACCAGTAAATTAAGAATATTCTCTGTTAAAAACAGAATTGCTAGAAAAATTAATTTCTTTTTTAATTTTTAATTTTCAAATATTCTCTTTTGTACACTTCGGAAGCTCAAACTACTTTCTTCTCTCTCCATCAAACTAGAAAGCCTTCTAATCAATTGTCAGTACTCATCCTGACTTTCACTACTTTTAAGGACTGTCAATTCAGCAAGCTTTGTTTACATCCAGTTCATTTTCTTGGACTTTAACCCAGGCCATTTCTAAATGTTACAAAAATTACTCTGTATGATACATTACTTATTTTAATCAAATACATTTTTTCCTAATTGTCACTGCTATGGCAAACTCACAGGGGATGGTCTGACTTGTGTACATTTCTGACAGTGAAATCGGTAACAACAGCTGCTTTGTGCCAGCTAGCGCATGTACCGTACCTCTCAAGCCTTGTCATTCACATCTCCCCTAATTACCAAACATCTGCTTTCCATTTCCATTAACACTGCACTACCAGCTTGTCTAGTTTAATACCAATGACTCTTGACCTCCCCCAAGGAAGACACTTTCTGTCAAAATTCCCCCAAAAGAAACCAGCTTTGCACACTAAATTTGTATAACAAAAAAAAAAAAAAAAAGGAAAAAAAAATCCACAAAACGCTTCCCAAAGGAAAAGCCTCCTGCAATCAGATAAATAAGATTAAAAGTAATTTTGAACAAAGCAAACATCCCTTGCAAATTGTGCTTTACAACTCCAAGAAGCTTAAAATCTTTAAGGCCAGAAACATGAATATTCAAATGTAACATACAAAGCAATGGGTTACATGACAGGCTACAGTAACAGCCTATAGGTTAGGGTGACTGCAAATCTGGCAAATATAAAACTATTATCTGTAATGATATCTGTCTGCTTAAATAGAGACCATAATGGAAGGTCCCAACTGCCTCTATTATTTTTTTAATTATAGGTTATTATAATGGTGTTAATGTTCACTGGTTAATCCAGGATCCTAAAATTCAAAAGAATTATGACTCTATAACTTACAGCAATTCTTTTTCTTTATTCCAGGTTGCGATCTCATAAAAATTTATTCCTATTTGGAAATCAGATGGTACTCAAGATATTTAATGGCTTCATTTTGTTTTCAAGCTACAGTACACTATAAAAGTTACAAGAATAAAAAAGTGTTAAAAATGGAAAAATGTCTTATTTTAAAGTTACTGTGGAATATAATTGTTGCCCTCAAAGTCACAGCAAAGTCTACATTTCTCTTAGCCTTGATGACATTTTTACCCTGGACAATGACACACAACCTAAGACAAGGTGTCTCAAATTGAATCTATGGTAAAAGGAGGATTATATTGTAGAAATTCTGATAACAAATTTGAAACAAATCAAGATGAGTCACTCCCATTTTCAAAATTTTGATCTATTTAATTTTTTTTCACTCAAAAATTTTCCATACAGTTACTTCATTAACTGTCAGCCAAATAATCACAATATAATCAGACATTTGTTTGCCTCCATAACCTAGTAATGCAATTCCTTAAAATGTTGCCAGTAGGTTCATTGCCTTTTACAGTACAGCTAGTTTCCACTAGGGGAATGGACACTCAGGAGAGATTTGCATTGCTGAAAACACAATTCTAGAGCACAGTCCTCTAATCCCTCAGATATTTAATGTTCAAGTTTAACTTTATTAATGAATGGGAAAGATAAATCGTTGATGAGAGGGGAAGGAAAAACAAAAAGCAAAATCATTAGGAAGTGATAATACAACATCTTGTGATTTGCACCAGTAAGTATGAAAGGATTCAAAGTACTTTGCTGCAGGAAATCTGCATTGGTATCAGCTTAGTGGCAGAGGATGCCACCATGGACAATGAAAAAAAACAGAATTAAAGAGAGGCATTTGATTAGGGGAGGGGAGTGGTTTAATATATTTTATTCCTTTTCTAACAAAAGAAGGTGACAAGATAAAATGGTGGGAAAATTATGTTGAAAACTGTGGGGTTTCAATGTACAGTATCTTTCTAACTGTCAGCCTCCCTGAAGAACCTATCACCGAAAAACAGTTTAACGGAAGGACAAAAAAAATGATCTTTTAATCTCAACAATAAAAGCATTCCAGCCTTTGTATCTGCTGACTTACAAAAAGTGCTTTCTAACAACAAAAGATGGAGCAGTAATTACATAAATCTCTTCATTCTTGATGAAGACACAATGGAGTATAAGGAAATCAATAGTGTTTCTGCTGTAATTCTTGTTTTTATTATGAGCTGAAAGCAAACTTGTTAAAATTGGATTCTGCTGCTTCTGTGTATATGCCTGTGTGTATGGGAAAAAAAAAGATCCAACAACACCAAAGCAAGAACATGTAGTTTTTAAAAGCTTAGAAATTATTTTTCCCCTATAATACTTATAAGACCTATGATGCTGTGAAATCTTACATTAGGAAATGGGTATTATAAGAGCAATTTAGCATTTTACATATATCTTGAAAAACTGATAACAACATAAAAAAATACAGTTTTAGTGGTTGTTCTGCAGACAGCCAAAATGCCTAAAGGTTACCAACAAAATTGAAATCCATGTATTAAGTAAACTAAATGCACCCTGAAGTCAAATGTTTCCACCTTATTTTCAATAAATTGGCTGTAATGATTTTATCCCACAACACACATTTATAATACATGCCGCTCAAGAATGAGTAATACTGTTGATTTTGCAAAGAAAAGGTGGAAATTATTGCATTTAAAAATAATTAATAGATGGGTCTGCATACCTTTGAATTAAATTAAAAGAAAAATATTTCTTTTTTGTGGAGATGATTGCATTCATATCCTGTTTGGTGTGAAAAGTAGATTCCAAAAAGCTTTTAACTAATTTGTTCAATTTGTTTCAAAGCCAACATGAATAGGCTTGGTGCAAATTCAGATTCATTAAAACTTAATTAATATGCATCATTATGCAAATGAGGTTGCAGTTAATGAGTTCTTAAAAGAAGCTTTCTTTAATTAGTTCAGTTTTAATGGCATCATCATTTATCTGACTTGTTTTTAAAGCCACATGACATACAAAAAGTGACCATCCTCTACAATGTTGCAGTTTTCTGTTTCCTAATTGTGTTTCATCTTAATTCTTTAATGCTGAAAACTTTGAAAAAGTTAAATGTTTTGATGTTCAGTTCTACTGAATGTTATTTCAATTAAAAATACACTGTTTTGTTTAGACTAGAGATATGTCTCTCTTCTTTTTAGTTATTTTTGCCTCCTATTATCTAGACACTGTTGTTTTCTGGTGTACATACAGAAAAGGCAAGATATGTAACTAGCAGCTTTTAAAATCTGGGATGCTTTAGTCTATGCATTATTAGTGGAGTTCACAAGGTTATACTATACTGCAAGACTTTACTAAAATATGAGAGTTCATTGAGTAGTACTACAAGGAGAATCAGAAGATTAGTGTAGGTGTGAAACTAAACAGGTTAAACAATTGTAGTGGGAACTAAAAAGACAAAAGCAATATAGTTACATATTTCTGTAATTTCAAGTCTGGAAGCTTCAGAAACATAGTAAGTTTCAAAACATCTTTAAATCTACAAAATATTGTGCTACATAATTACAATTATGTTTTGACAAGCTTTCTTCAGAATGTAAGTTTTATGAGGGGAAAAATTATAACTCTTTTACAAAGGTGTCATTTACAATACATCAGAGTGATTCTTAGAGAGTATGAGACAAGCAGAATCGCTGCAGTGAGCCAGTCTGGCCACCTTCCTATGGCAAGCATATGCAATCATGCAATTTCTGTGCTGGCTTGTTTGAACCTCAAAACCCTTACAACCTAGGTTTTAGGTAACAGAAAAACTGCTTGCTGTGAGAGCAAATTCTGGAATGTGTTATTGAAACAGACATAATTTAGTGCTGACCTGCAAATAAGGATTCAATTTGCCAGTAACCAGACCATTCAAGGTTGATTGCAAAAAATACACACCTATGATTTGCATTTGTTTACAACTCAGGTTCAGATAGGCAATCAGATTGGCTGTATCAATAACAATTTCCAAATAAGAATTTTGAATGTCCTTTATATTTTGTTTATTCTTGTCTAAACTAGAAATAATTTATGTCAACAGAAAAACACCTAATGTTTCCAGTGACCTCTAGATCAGGTTGTTGGAATATCATGTTAAGGAAAATGGGGTTTTACACAGCTACTCTTTCTATTTAATTCTATAGAGCTTTTTGCACTAGCAAGGATTTTTGCTATATTTTAATATATATATTAACTATATATACGTGAGGACCAGACGTGATAGATAATGCATCTTTCTATCATCATTAGTTATTGACTGCTGATTTCAAGTGTACCGCTGAGAAAACAGTTACTTTTCTAATACCGTCAGCAATGGTCCTCTTTTCACACTGCTCCTCATTCAAACAGACCACTGCAGAAGCTGAAGAGATGGACCAACAATAGGCAATTGATACTTAAGTCGTTTGACTTGAGTGTATGTGGCACAAAAAGTAGATCTTTAAGACAGGTTGTAATGTACGAGGATGAATCCAGTGAGATTGCACTATGCAGAGAAGACAGCCTGGGAAAAGGGACAAAGGTGATTATGGTATTTTGGTAGAAGATGCAGTAAAAGGAGGAAAATATAAGATCTGGGCAGTGAAGAAGAGTTCACATACAGAGGCAGATAAAACATGAATAGTACAGAGGGCACCTGTATATCATTAGCTGGCACTGCAAAATATTGGGAATTCAAGTAGTTTGACAAAAAGGAACAGTGAGTCTGTTGTAACACAGGGCAGAAATTTCAGTCTTTTACCAAGTTTTCCAAATACAGCAAATGGCAATCAGTACATCAACTCCAGTCTTCCATCATGTCCGGACTTTGCGTGGAGAGCAGCAGGTTTGTTTTGGCTATAATTCCCAGGCAGACCCATCAAAAGGGTCCAACACAGACCTACTCTGACTTCTATGAGAAGTCTACTATGACCTTTCCTCTGTCATCCATGCTTCATCTTTATCGCTCTGCACATTCACATTGAAAATGCAGGACATGTTGCACTAATCATCTTCAGACATTTTAAAGGCAAAAACTCCTAGTCAAACATTTTGAGAGACAAACTGATAGATGTTTAGCTTCCTGGACAGCAAGGTTCAGTTCCTCAAATGGTGGTTCACTCCACCTCCATGAGTGCTTTGCGTGGAAGAAGATAAGGATGTCTCTTGTGCAGACATGAGAGGATGCGTTTTGTCTTACCTTCATAACCTCCTCCATGTAAGAAGGAGGCAAGGGGTTAAAAGTTGTGAACTTTGTCACCTGAAAGAAGACTCAACAAATATGCTGGTGGAGGATTGGTGGAGGACTGGTGGACAAAAGGCAACAATTTCCAGGTACTAACTGCTACACTGATCATCTTTATATTTCCACTATTGCAAACTTTTCTGTGTCTGTGCCTTTTTAATAATTGCCAAACACTGATATTAAATTGCAAACATTTTGACAGGGCAAGTTCCCCTTCTCTCTTTTATTCCTCTTCTCATATAAATATTGCAACTAATTAACATCATTTCTGTAAGAGGAATAGAGTTCCTCCACCCACGAATTGTTCTATCATTTGAAGCTTGGGTCAAATATCTAAAATGTCACACTATCATCATTAAATTGATGTTTTAATCCTCCTTAATATATGACAGAAATGAGCTGTCAATTACAAGAGAAATATTGGCATTTTATTCCTGACATAATTTTCAGTGGAAGGAATAAAACACCAATTAGACAACAATTATACACCAAGGTACGACATGTTATATATTTGACATACAGTAAAATAATTAAAAAAAAATTCTCACTGATAGTAAGGAGAATAGGGGTTTATTAAGAACATCAATTAGCTCTTGTCTTAATTCTTTATCTTTGTACACCTTAATACTCCAGTAGGAGTTATGGACCAAAACTACACCACCAGCTTCAAGTTAGGAATAGAGGAAAAATATTCAGGAAATGTTAGGGGAGGCAGTGACTGATTTCTGAACTTAGCTCCAGGGAGTTCCAAGAAGGATGGAAGTATTACTGCAGGGACAGAGACAGAGGGAGAAAAAAATACAAGCAGAGATTAAAATAAGATGACTAATTTTAGGAAAGTTACTTTAATTTGCCAGTGCTTCCTCTTTGATCGTGACTTCTTTTAACTTTCAGCACCCCTCAATCTGTCCTTAGACATTTAGGAAGTGTTTCCTTAGATGCAAGGAAAATGCTAAACCAGCAAATCACTTAATTCCAGGGGATTCATCTATGCTGGATTCCCGGCAGAGCACTGAGAAAGGAATCTGCCATTAGTACCAGCTGTGTGTATACCACACAATCGTTCTCTGGTGATTGCAGGGAAAAGGCAAGTATTGGTTGAACTCAGTTGTATCTTTCATTTTAGAGACGGAAAATTGCTATTCTGTGTCAGGTCCTTTACAACATCCAGTGCCAGCTCTTTGTGAGGAAGCTTCCTTGTATCAGCTTGAATGAAACCTGTCTTCTCGGACGAATGACTGCAGAATGAGAAAATCTGTCTATGAATTTAGGGTAGCTAGAACTGCTGTAACCTTCCCAGATCTCACAAGCCAACATTAGAAGGCTTCTTTTTCTGATGTCAAGGTAACAGGGGTTTCAGAGGATGGCTTTCTATATTAATAGAGTAAAAAATTGTAGAATCCATGTTAATTCACCCTTATAACTTCATCATTGACTTTCACTAAGACTAGAACTAGGCCTTATTTTTAAGCATCATTCAAAGGCATTTCCTGAAGGCTGATATTCTTTAATTATAATATTTAATTTTATTAATGCTGTGGACCACAACAGGAAAAATTCCAGTCTCAGACCCCACATATTGCATAAAAAGTCTCAGTCAGAAGTCTGTCTTGCAAAATTTATTCAGTAGTATACAGCCAACAGACAAAGTCCTATACCCAGATAACACACTCCACATTGAATGAGTTATATTTATATTCAGCTGAAAGCTTCATTATCTTTCTGAAGGTGGGAGAAAATCTTAATCTGAACTATAATCAGTCCCTAGACTATCATTAGTGTCTTTCAAGTATAGATAAGAAAGCCTAATTCCGATTTTATGCTCAAGTAAAGAAAAAATAAATGGAAACATACAGTCTGAGTTACCATGGCTTGAAATGGTACCATCTACCGTCTGAGTCCTGGTAACCCATCACATGTGTACTCCAAACTATCCCAGCTGCAAAAGAAAAGGAGTTTTTTGTTTGGTTTTGTTGGTTTTGTTGTTGTTGTTTGTTTGGTTTTTTTTTAATATGCTACTCCATGAGCAATCAATAACTCGCTAACTGCAGTAACTCCTTAACTCCTTTAGACACAGTGACACCATCACCACCCTTCTGTTTCTTGTTCAGTATTTTTCAGTAAGTCAGATCTCTTCATCTATGTTAAAGTGAGGGATGGTTGGTGTCACTTGATTGTACCCTCAGTTTTTGCATCATTTTCTTCTGGTGAAACTAACACATTTGACAAACCTGATGATACCACCTCCATTACAAATCTCTACAATCCTTTTCCATTGAGCCTGTCTCTCAGCGTCAAAAAAGGTCTTGAATAGTGACACCCATTCTTAGCCTGGATGGTCTCTGGTGATTCCTCTTACCAAGTACTTTTCCTTTTTTTGCCCCTAGATATCCTATTTGCAGTTGTTCTTTCCCTCACAACTGTCCTGGCAGGCTAGCAAATGAAAACAAAAATACATATTTATTTATGAAGCATCCAAGAAAACTTTGTGTATCTAGCTGTAAAACACTGTAAGGGGTAAGCAGTAAATAGGAAAAAGAACATAAAGCTGATGAGCACTTACCCTCTATTCCCTACTGATGCTTCTACTTAGCCCTGCTTAGCATTTCAATCTATATAAAGTCAATGGGCCATATAACCTTCTTCTATATACACTAACCAATTAACATTATTCTTTAATAGGAAGAAGTTTAGGGAATTCTTTTTTCCAGTTTGCTTCAAAGTAACATTGTTACTAAACAACAGTGGGGATGAGTGCAAGAAGATACACTTGTTCAGTGAACTGATATCTAAACTACTGAAAAATGTGTGTTCATTTTAGTAATAGAGTAAATGCTCAACATACCTGTTACAAGTTACAGTAAAATATTGCACTTACAGTACTACTGAGATAACCATTAATTTAAAGATTTTAAAAAGATACAGCAATATATGGTAAAGTAAAAGGGAGTCAGTCAGGTTTCACGTTGCTTGTGGGTTTTTTGGTTTTTTTGTTTGTTTGTTTGGGTTTTTTTGGTGGGCAAAAAAAAAAAATTTTTCAAGGCTGCTTTTCTTTAGAGCATGTTTAAAACTCACTTTACTTGCAGTTATTCAAGCACAAATAAAATGTTTTTTTTGCTTGTAGATCCTTCAAATGAAACAGATTGGATGGTTCTGATGTTGAAGTTGCATTTGGGGATTTTGAGTGGTTTATTGTTGGTTTGGAGGGTTTTTTGAGTTTTCTTTTTATTTTTTTTTTCATTCCCAAGTGTCTAATGTTGGGTTACTTAGAGGGAAATTTATCTTGTTGAAGCTCAGATTCAGCAATTTTAGTCAGTATAATCTTTTCAATATTCTTTTCATCTTACTACTTTAATATGATACTAAGATTTTAAAATGTGTCTTTAATATCATCCAAAATTAGGGTTCAATTTACATAATTTTTGCTCATTCCAAACTTCAATCATGCTTTTTAAGATTTCATTGTGGACTCTGTCAGCTATACCATCCTAAAGAAGGACAGTGCCTCACCAGTGAGAAAATGACCCACTGTCTTGCAGATCTCAAGCCCCACCATCTGTTTACAGTATTTCTGGAACATTATTTCATACCAGGGAGATGTTTGGCTGTACCTACCCTTCAGAAACACATACATATGCTTCTCAAGATTCTTCCCCAGGCTTCTTCCCACCTGTCTTTACTTTTAGAACAGTAAATGGCAAATGTAGCAATACAGAATAGGTGAGATTTTTCCCTCAGATGGAAGGATGGCGTGTAAAAGAGTGCTCTGGCCATCTTCTCACTGGCTTCTTATGTACAACCTGAGCAGCCACACCAATCATTTAGACATGGAGTGGGAGAGGTTACTATGATAACTTAGGCTTGGTGAGTATTGCTAGACTGCTAATGCAGAAAACTGGTGAATCCATTTAATAATGCAGCAGAAAAGCCCATTATTATTAATTCTGACCACTAAAACTAGAATAGGAAGATGAGACATTTTTTGAACATTTAGTAAAGAGGAGAGCCCAGGACAAAATGGTAACAGGGATATAATTTATTTGATTAACAATGCTGCAAGACTCAAACTGTTCAACATTTCCTTGGAACGCAGCACCAAAAACTCTGGATTTACATGGAGGTTGTAAGTAGGGAGAAAGCTGTTTCAGATTTAATTCTGATTAGTACAATCTGATTGAAAATCTGAATGTGCAAAATCATTTGAAAGTTACTGTGAAATGACTGTCATTTGAAAAACAAGGGGAAAACAGAAAGTATTACTAGAAAAATGGAATCCACAAAAGAAGAATATAGAAATCTGGGAGAATTAGTGGCTAAAATCCAATGGAAATATGACCAAAATAAATGACTGCAGAAAAGGAAACGATTGAAAAACTAATAATTCAATACTCAGGATATTGTCCCTAAGGACCTTTTTCCAAATCAACAATATTCAAAGGTTTTATTGACAGCTTGGATGATACAAAAAAGAATAAATGTATAAAATCTGCGAGGAATGGCAAGAAGGAGCTTAGAATTCAAAACAACCTCAATAAGTTAAAAGAATGATCGGAAAACAGAAAGAGTACAAACTACTTCACACAGGGATGGAAAAAATAATGTTCAGAAATCTACAGTGAGCAATAATTGACCATGCTAGTACTACATGCAGTGGTTAGGGGATTACAGTAGATCTCAGACTGAGAATGAAACAATGCTGGTACTGTAAGAAATGTCAGTGTCATCCTGGAACTTTTAAAAGGAGTATCTCAACAGGAAGTGACATTTTTGTCCTCAAGTGGGAATGGAGTGCCCTCAACGTAAATTGTCTCCATTTGGGACACTTGATTTAACCAAAACATAGACCAAATCACCAAAAGAGTCAGAATCAGCAAAAAGATTAGAAAACAAGTGCTGTAAAGAAATTCTAAAAGGACTGAATATGTTTAGACCAGAAAAAAATGAAGAAAGAACATGATGAAAGCCTTCCAGTATATAGAAAAATTATTTTTAAAATAGTAAGAAAGACTGGTTTGTCAAAATGCTGTACAAAAGCAGTGTGTTAATTTGCAAGCGGGGGGGGGAAGTTTGCTAGATATTAAAAATCTTCTAGACATAAGACTTAAAAATGAACCTTGCTAAGTAAAGCACTATCTTGGAGCTTAGATAAACAGCTTTCAAGGGTGATTATATATACATTTATATATATATACATATGTACATATATACATACATTTTAAAAGAAGAGCTGTGTTAACTAAAAATGTAACTCTGAGTTGCCCATACATCCCCTATTTTTCTCAGAAATTAAATTTCACTGGCTTTTTTTCCTCTGTTTTTTTTTTTTTTGCCTATTTGAAGGTAATTCTAGAATCTCTTTATTTTAATGTTCAGAACCTTGGTCTCATTCCGACTTTACATTTTCCCATTTGCCCTCTTGCCACTTCTTCCTCCTAGCTGCTTACTTCCTTCTACATTTCTCACCATTCTTTCACTTTAGGTACAAACTACAAATGAATCTACAAACTCCAAGTTGTATTAGAATCTTTCACAATCAGTGAAAAATTTTAAATTCAGAAAACAGTGATCCACCTGGTTTGAGCAATTAAGGGGCTCAGATAAGACCTTAAAATGGATCAAGTTTTGTGATTGTTGACTACCAAACTGTTGAGTGTCAATTTTGGAACACCAGATGGTTTCTGAGCTTTCTCCTTATTTATGATTTCTGTCAGAGCTATCTCAATCACTGTTTTTCACTACTGACCTGCCATTCAGAATTTTCTTTATAATTTTATTTGTGCTTCCTACCATACAGACAAGAGACTGTTTGCAGCTACTTATTTGAATTCTCTGGTAGCTAAAGTCACATGTAGTCTACTGAAATACGAGAAGTCTGTTTCACTTTCCCTTACATGTTCTTAATGGACCTTATAAGCAAACTGAAATACAAGAAAACTCCACCAGCATACTCAAAATCTTCCTTCGCTTGTGGCACAAAATTATTGTGAAAGCATATACCCATTTTTTCCATAACTTGCTCTCTCTTTTATTAACATCTTATTACATGATCTTAGAAATATCCCGTAACCTCTCTGAGATGTTTCCCATTGAGATTGGTCTAGTCACTTAGGATTGTAGTCTTGCTGGTACACATTTTTAATTCACTTTTAGACCTAATAAATTAATATATTTTAAATAATAATGTTTGGTTAATATTATATGTTCACCATTTATATTACACTGTAGAAATTCAAAAACAGTCCTCCAAAAATACCGTTTTTCTGAACATGGACCATTGCACATAGTAAAAAAAAATGTAAATAACTTAGGCTTGGACATAACAACATAGGCATGTATATGGGAGAATGTGAAGTTTCTTCCTTCCATTATAACTTTAGAGATTTAAATTTCTCTGCCATAGCACAAAAGCAAAAGGAAGATCAACTCAATTAACCAAAACCAAAATTTAAACTGATAACTGCAACTTCATGCCAGGAAAAAAGCCCAAAAAACAACTCTTTACCCTGAAAACAGGAGTTTGGCAGGATTAAAATATGTTAATTATAAATGTACACGTAAAGAAATGTACTTAATATCAGATAAATATTCATAATCCAATTAAAACTATCAGCATACTTCATCAGACTGCTGGATATGAATCAACTGGAAGGCCCTGTCTAAAGCTCAGTGTTACTATGCCTCAGTTAACGTGAGCCAATTAGCAGATTATAGATGTTGGCAGAGACAAGCACATGACTAGTTTAGCTTGTCCTGAAGGCAAAGTTCAACTTAAGTTTCCTGCTCTCTAAGCACAAAATTTATGCCACTGTCTACATAAGGCCTGACAAATTTTGGATTACACTGGTGTCCTGGAGTTCCTTATAACCTCCACTGATGCAGCTGCTGCCAGTTAGAGATAGGATATTGGACCAGAGAGATTTAGAAATACTCAGCCTGGCATCCTGGGTAACAAATCTACCAGAGAGCTGCTTATGAAGTTCAGGATTCGAGCCAGTCCCATTCAGCATGACCAATTTTTTTCCAGGAGAACTGTGAGTGCTCAATCATGAATAGCAAATCACTCTGTTACCAGCTAAGTTTGTCATGTTCCTCTGAACCTCCACAATTCTTCTACAAAAACATTTTTTATTTCCTAAGGTGCATCATTTTGGGGGGTCATCACTTAATGGATCAGTTTTCTCCCTGAATCACATGGAAATAGTGTCAGAATCACTTTTACTCAACAGTAACCATTGGTTAAATCACATAGTATTCCCACAGTAAAAGAATTGTACATATTTTCACTTGCAAGCTTTTTATGTGAATAAGATGTATTTTTAAAAGAAAGAGAGTGCGTATGAGTCAAAAGGTTCATTTACAAGGCTGTCATGGAGACAGCATTTTTAAATAACTACAGTTACATCAAATGATAATCATCAAACCAAATAAACGAAATGCCAAAATACTCTGAAACCTAAAAATAAGAGCCAGGTCTAAATTGCTTTAATTTCTGAGGCTCTACAACATTTCAAAAGGTAAGTCACGTTCTGAGTGTACACTCTTTGTTTTTCATTCTTGAAGAGCAGTGAAGTGGTTTGTGAATCAGGCTTTTAAGACATTTGGCTGTAGCAAAATTGTAATAAAAAATGCATAATATGTACTTAAGAAGGAAAGTAACACCTCTGCCATAAATTGGTTCTTTGAAATATTTAAATTAAAAAGTCTAAAGCATGCTATGCTTGCATAAAACAGAATTAAACAGCATGTAACTTAGATATGTGGGTTTTCTTACAGAGATAAATTTAAAATTGGGATTGCTCAAGGAAAGGAAAGTTTATTCAAGTCAATATCAACATTTTTAGTGGCATTTTCTCCAATTCAGGTTTTCTTTTGTCATTCTCTGAAACATCTTCCTTTCCATTATAATACATAGAAATTATCATTAACAATAAAAAAATTGCTCATTTACTTACATTCACTTTTGTATAGTGGAGAAATTTCAGTGAAGAAAATAAAACAAAAATTCCTCCTTTAATGAACAGCAAAGGATATCTCTATGGTTTAATACTTTGTACTCTTCTCCAAAGACAAAACCTGCAAGTCCTTAGACTTGGTTTCCACTCAGGCATAATTCCCACTCAAGTAAACTGGCATTTTGCCACAATAAAATGAGTAACAAGACAGGAATTCAGCCATGAGACCGTATCAGTTTACTGCAATATTTCCCCACAGACCACAAGCAAAACTGTGCTCTGGATGACAGAAGAAGGCTGCCCAGCACATATGCAGCTACTGGAATTCTGCCAGTCGGGCAATATCCATTGTATTTCTTCAGAACAGAGCAAGAAACATATTGTGATAGGCAACCAAAGCAGGAGCCCAGGGCAGAGTCAGTCCTGCAAGCACGGGCATATGTCTTTCTGAGTTCCATTTTAATATTCTTGGGGAAATCATCACATTTAAAACAAGATGTAGGGAACAGACATATTCCAAGTTCAAGAGATTGCACCTAACTTTCCATTACCAACTAATATCAAAACTGGAATCTGTTTCCTTGCAAAGAGAAAATATGTTCATTTACAATTTCTGTCTCACTTGAAGTTCAAATGGACCACAGATGGGCATCTAATAGTATATAACACATATATTAATTCACATGCAAACTGTCTAGAATACACTAATCTGAAGTTGAAAAGGATAAAAGACAGTAAATATGGTTTAAATCAGTGAAATCCCTCCTTTCTACATGTGTGTCCTTCTCTTCTATCTTAAGGAGTTTGTCTGTTCCATTCAGTGACTTTTATGTAGAACCCCTGCATGTTTTGATTTGAATTCTTCTGTATTTGTCTCAGTTTAGCCTCTTGGAACCTGTGGTTATTAGTACATTACCAAGGAAAGTCCTGATCTAAAATGAGAACCACCTCTATAGGCTATAAATACAACACAATTAACTTCAACTGTGAACTTATTACAAAATGAACCAACCCTCTTGTTATGTATTGACTAAGAGTTTTGAGGAAAGAATATGTATCTGTAAATATGTATTTATTATTGCATTCATTCTGTGTATCATGATATACATCACATACACAAACAGAATTATTAATAGCCCTCTCTCTTCCTCCTCTGTATTTTCAGTGGATAATAAAAACTTCTTGTTTATCCTCTACATCTTTTCTTGTTCAAAGTCACTTCACTGTGTATATGACTCTCAGAGTTTCTTGAAAAAAGAGCAATATTTATTAACTGTTCAATTAAATGCATGCATTATGTAGTTTATGTTACTGACATGGTAGCAAGGAGTCTGTCAGCATTTCTCTTTCAAAATCTGCTTTCAGAGGTTTATAATTACACTGTAAAATTTGCCTCTTCCACTACAAAATTTCAATAAGGATTTACTCTCAGCTGTCCAACACATAATATTTAAACATGGAACCAAAATTTTCACTAATGCATACTGATATTTCTAGTATATCAGACTTCTTTTAATTTTTTGTATCACACAGAATTTATGTTAACCAAAATAATACAGCTCAAGTTATTCATAACTGTTCCCTTTCCTAAACACCTCTTTAAAAGAGGCTGCTGATCAAAAGCACCATGTTTAACTATTGCAACTTATATGGTCATTACAAGCTTAATCATAGATCAGTAAGTCTTAGAAGAACAGCAGGTATTGTCTCTTGTCTAAGCTGTTCATTTTTACTTGTCTGCACTGCAAATGTATGTAGTCATCGCTGTTCCACCTCAGCTTGGTCTCTCTCACCACAACATCCATCATCCAAAATTAAAAAAAAAGAAGTAAACTGACTATGTAGGAAGTGAAAAGCAAGTCTAAGTTGCAACACTGGTCACAGGTTTCAGCAGCATCCATTGCTGGGAATCTCTGCACCACAATTGTAACACCAGTTCTGTATTATCCAGGCACAGATGTAGATCTGACCAATAACTCTTGCTTTTGTGTTCATGCAGCTCATATTTCAAGGTAAGAATTTAAATGTGGTTGCTATAAACTGCACTGTGTGCAAATAAAAGAACTCAGCCATACTTGGGCACCCGCACTTTATATTCAATGTATACATCGCAGATAAAATTTTTGCCAAATGGAATCCATATAATCACAAAGAAAAATACTTCCTATGTTTATCCCCAGTATCACCACAGTCACCAAAACTCTTGAAAAGCTGAAGTTCTAATATTTTTAAGAGCCTAATTTTGTCTGAGGCCTACACACTTGATCTTCAGGTACTTTCATGAATACCATTTCTTCTAAAATTTGACCTGTATTTTTTTAGATCCTTCCTTTATATTAGGCCCAAAGCCACAAGCTACTAGCAAAGGATTGAAGTATCCATACTGGCCTGCAGATGCACACATTCTTTACAAATGTATCAAACTTAAACTGATTCTCATTCCTCAAACATAGTCCCATAAAAGCTCCTCTGACCTTTGAGAAGAGATGTTAAGCAGTTACTGTTCAGAAATGCTTCCTTTAGTTTTGACTGGCAGTCCCATCTAGGAGTGCTCTTACTGTATCAGAACAGGGCAGTTAACAAAAAAATACAAATATATTTGTGTGAGAAGCAGTTTGGCTGCAGTGCATGATCTGTGAATGGGTTTTGATGGATCTCTGAGAAGAATCACAATTTTAGCACGCATTTCACTGTTGCCTTTAACTACCTGTTTCCTGCCTCAATCCATGATTTCTTTTCTTTCTCTGAAGCAGAGAAATTTCGTAAGAGGAAAATATCTCCTTTAGGGTCACCTATGTCACACATATCTCTCAGAACATGACTATAATTGTATATGAACATATCATGAGATGGTAGCCTCAAAGAAAAAAACCACAGAGCTGAACAACCGAAAACTTGAGTGTTTCAGGACAGCTGCCTTTTGGTCTCATCTCTACTAATTTATTATTTTCTTTTGTTCTCCTAAAGTAACACCCAAAAACTCTGCTGGCGCACGCAGAGATTGAGGAAATCAAAGGCCAGAAGGACTCTGGATAACTTGAAGAGTTTTGCTTGTACCATAGTCTAACCTAGATCACCTTAGAGGCACCACTTTAACAGCTTGAGGCTGTACTGTAATCTGCTAAACTGTCATCGCACTGCATACTCCAACATTTCCCTCACTGGGCTCTTTCTGTCCTTGGTGCCATCTGGCTTGCAAAGGCGTCCTCAGAAGTCCTCATTCTATGAGGACTTCTGTGGGAAGACCTTTTTCCCAAAGAAATGGCAAATTTAAGAGCTTGTAAGATCATTCTAGATCTTTTAGCAGGACAAAGCAACATTCAAATTTCATGTTGAAGGCTTTGTTTCTCTATGCTGCACACTTGAGTTGTTTAATGCCTTCTGTCAGACGTTGGTCATGTTTTTGTTTAACCCACAGCAGCTGGAATCAAATCATTAACTATTGCCCCTCATCCTACTTTAAAACGGAACTAGTTTCTAGCACTCAGAATTATTAAAGAAAGCTTAGTAATTTTCACTCTGCCTTTTCAAAGAAACCAGAAGACAAATAATTTCAAATATATTAGTTTTTAAAGTCTCATTAATTTTATAGTCCAACTCCTGATTTTTGCCAGTCCTCAGGCTTGGCAATACTATCTAGCCTAGCAATTCTACAATTATGGTTGCATCACAGTGCAGCTGAGATAAGGAGAGATTAGCCCTCCCTCAGATTTGCAAGTCTAACTGCACATGTAGCTGCCCTCTAAATCCTCTCCTGTCAAAATGATAGAGAGTAGGGCTTTTCAAAACCAGCTGATTTTGACTAATGTAGGTTAGGGGGGAATATGCAAAAAAAAAAAAAAAAAGATTATGTAATGGACTGAAGGAGTGGTAACTTCTGTTGTAGTAGCTGTGGCAAACAGATGGAGAAAGGGCAGAAGTGGTGATCTCTTCAGCCTGCTCAGCTATGGTAAGATATCAAAGACCACCAGCTTCATTAAAGACAAGGAACACTGGGAGAATATAAATAATTATTTGATTATCAAGCAAGTTAGCTCTGTTATAGACAACCTCTTATATAGCAAATTTTGTCCTAACTTCAGATATGAATTTAAAAATTGTATGTAGTTCTTTTTACTTTTAACATCATATTACATCATCAAGAACTACTGCTACAGTTACAGACTAACACATTTAGCATATTTTCATGCTTTCACCTGTCACAAATAGTTCAAAGACCATTCTAGAAGGTATGCTCCTCATTTGTTTGCCCCAGACACTAAATATAGTTAATATTAATTCAACATTAATGACAGATTTCACAATGGGATTCTCCGTTGTGACTTTTAAAGGTAAACATGTATGTGAGCAAAACTGATCTTACAATTGTAAATCACAAGCAAAAATTTTCACCCAAATTTTTGGTCTATTGTCCTTTAGCACAGCTCTGCACATCACCTTCCAGCAAGAAAGAGCATAGCCAAGAGTCATTTATAAATCTGATCTTTTTCAATATACGTGACTTCTTCCTTATTATCCTTATTATTATGTGACTAACACACCCAGCTCTGAGTTCAAGCACACAACCAAAGGTCCAGGAGAGTTTTTCTGTCATTTATGAAATTTTGCACAAGCATGACCATGGGCAGAATCCCAGTTTTCTGTTATAGAGATAAACACTGTCCTTTGGGAGCTTAAAGACAAAGAGAGGGGAAGCAAAATAAAACCAGAAAAGAGTAGTTCCATACTCAAAATTCATTAAAAGTACTTCTATGAAAGACTATAACTGTACATTAAGACAGAGTAAATTGATTTACTGTATTAACTTCCTTACTACTGAAAGATGTTTTCACCATGGAGTTTTATACAGAGCAGGAGCAGGCTGGCCTGCAGCTGCTTGCCCAGCCTTCTGGAAAGTGTTTTCCATGGAATTTGCCACCTTAAACTACTTTATTCAAAAAAAATCCAAAGGATTTGTTATATTGGGGCTTTCCAAATGTTTTTTGCCAAAAGTCCTAATGTGTGTCATTAAAGCTGCCAAGCTGTACATAGCATAGAGAGTGTCTTGCTGGAGTTTATAGAATCTGACATAAGAATGTTAAAGAAAACAGCACATATATGGAGAGTGACAGCTGATTATTTAGTTTTACATATTTTTCAAAGTATCAATAAATCCATCTGAAATTTCATGGGCTTGATATGTTGTAAGAGCAGCAAACCACAAATTATAATTTAGTTTCATTTGCCTTCCACACAGTTTCCTCCCATCCCCCAAAGAAATTTACACAGAACACATGCCCAAAATAAACTTTAATAATCAAACAAATTTCAGCTTTCTGGAAGGCCTAGAAAGTTGTTATCAAAAGGAAATTATAAAGTAATATTCACTTCACCAAACACATAGAACTATTGAAATGTCATTTCTATCTTAATAGTTCAGCAGGATAATTTAAAGAACATTGTGTTTGACCTACCACAGAACTTATGAGCCTGCAGTTTACTGCTGAGGATGCAAATTGTGCTTGAATTCACAGCCTGTGACATGCATGAAGTACCAAGTTCAGAGAACAACTTCAGCCACAATTAGAGGTGAAACTTTTGATTTATGGTAAGACATCATACAAAGTTAGTTATAAATATTACAAATTTTCTTTTCCATCTGCTTCACATAGTGAATCATTAAGGGTTAGGGCTTTCTTTGGTCACTGCTGAATCTTATGGTACCACTGTGAAAAGTCTTCTACCTTTGGTCACCTACTAAGCCTTTAGTACATCTGCATTTTGCACGTGCTCATGTCCTCATCTCTTCAGAGTTCAGCTGCTCCGAGTCCAAACGAGTCCAAAGTCAGGATCAGCAGTGCAGGAGAAGAGAAAAGGCAGATGCTCAGATCAGCCCTTCCCTACAGTGTCCTTCCCTTCCTCCAGTAGCAAGCAGATTCTCCTGAGTTCTCCTCCCTCTCTTACAGTTACTTCTCCTGACAAAAGAAAAATCCAACTGGGACTACAGTTCCTTATCCCTTTAAATTTTGCCTGCAGAATTGAAAAGCTTTGAAGTGGCTCCGAACACAAAGCTGGCTCCAGGACTCTCCCTCCTGTGTTCTCAATGGACCATATGCCTCACAGCCTGCAGGACAATTCAAATACAGTCAATTCAAACACAGATTGAACAAATGCTAAACCTGCTGGAAGTGCAAGAGAGAGTCTATGGAGTAACCCAACATTACATAAAAATTGAGGCTAGAGGCTGCTAAGGAGGGAGGAGAACACAAGGAATAACTTCAAAGTAAATAAGGCCTAGAGTCTTTCCCTGAGACATTTTGAAGCTATTCTTCACATCCCAGTAATAGCTTGTGCTTGGAATGCCAAGGGAAACTATGAGGTGTATTTCTTCTACAAGGATGTTCTGGAGATCCCTGGATGCAGCTGAAACTATCTTTGCCAAGCCCTATGCTCTGTACAGGCAGGAATGGCTAGAGGATCTGGACACACTATGGGCTTAATTTCATTAAAAAAACTTCACCATTATTTTGAATGCCATAAAACTGGTGCTTTAGGCATCACATCCCAAATATGAAATGTAAAATGTCCCTGTTCATCTGCTGCTTGAATTTATCAGAGACCTTTCCAATCACTCTAGCTTCCCCCAGTGCATCGAGTTCTGTTTCCAAATGCCAAAATTACTTTAATCTGCATGGCTCAGTGCCCATCTTCAACTGGGATCCACAAGTAAGGTACACCCTGCAGAAATCTCCTAATAGGTTTGACCTAGCAAGTTAGCTGGGCAATGTAAGGATATATTTTGTGATAATCTTTTACCCACTATTTAAGCAGAGAATATAATCTCCAGGGCATCCAGTATACTGTAGTATAGCTCATCTCAAAACACAAAATTCCATTAAAAATGAATATATCAAAATCTGTATTAATTAGCAACATCCTAGAAAGAAAATATTTCCTCTTCCATATTAAAAAGTTTCTATATATTATATTCCCTTAGAGCCTGGCATTTAAATATAGTTGTTTTCTTTGTTTCCAATAACATCTCAGTTACAATTACTTAATAAATTATAAATCACAATGTAGTTTTTATGTAAATGCATTTCTGTGTTCAAGCACAGGATTAATGTTTGTGTATGCAAATGAACAAAGGATATGTTAAAAGAGGTTATGGTTCAAATCATTGCAAACTTTAAAATGCTTTACTGTATTAATGCTTGAATATGATACTGTTCTCTTTTTTTTTCCCTTAACAATTAATAACTTGTTTTAAATGCACCTGTTGCTAATTTCTGTTTAGTGCAACTTCGTGGAAAATATGGTCATGTGTCAGTGTATAGTTCCTGCTTGATGTTGCATATAATTCTTATAATATTCTGAATGGCATGTGCTAATTATTTAGCACAATAGCTCATCTTATGGAGCTGTAAGGCTGTAAAAGAAGGGTGGTAATTACTTAGGGTGGGAACGTCTCTTTTTCTTGTAAAAACCAAAGCGTGGGAGGAAAAAAATTTTAGAAAGTAAAATGGCAGGAAAGTTTAAGTAACTACGTAGAAGCACTCAAAGGGTTAATGCTTTGTAGTTTTTACTATCTGTAAGGCTAGCCTGAAGCTTACAGTGCAGATAGTAACAGCTACAAATTTCTATTCCTTATACTAAGTGGCCAGCTTTGGTTCTTCCACCTTTAACAGAGGTTCTCCACCTTTAACAGATCGAACACAAGTTCTTAACCAACCTCTCTCTTAAAACTTGATTTTAAGAGCACACCCATAGACTTTATGTAGAAGAGATGTACCTTTAACACAGTTAAACAGAGGTTTAACACAGTTTCAAAATCCATGTACCTAGAAGTGGGAAAAAAAAAAAAGGCAACTAAGAAAACAGGTTCACAAAATATATAACAGATTCATAGAATGGTTTGGGTTGGGAGGAACATTAAAGATCTTCTAGTTCAAACTCCCCTGCCATAGGCAGGGACACCTTCCCCTGAACCAGGTTGTTCAGAGCTGTATCCAACCTGGCCTTGGACACTGTAAGGGATGAGGCATCCACAACTTCTCTAGGCATCCTGTGCCAGTGTCTCAGCACTCTCACAGTAAAAAATTTCCTCCTGATATGTAACCTGAATCTAACCTCTTTCAGTGTAAAGCCATCACCCCTTGTCCTATTATTTGTCATATACAAGATAAACCCTGTAAAAAGTCCCCTTCCATCTTTCTTGTAGACCTCCTTTGGGTAGTGGAAGGTGCTCTAAGGTATCCCCGGAGCCTTTTCTTCCCCAGGCTGAACAATCCCAACTCTCTCAGCCAGTTTTCATAGAAGAGGCGCTCCAGTCTTCATGGCCCTTCTCTGGACTCACTCCTACAGGTCCACCTCTTCATTATGTTGGAGGCCATAGTGCTGAACCAACCAACCCCCAAAAAAAACCAAAAAAACCAAAAAAACCCAAACCCACCCACAAACCTGTATGTGGAATAAATTATATTAATGAAAAGAAAAAAGCATTATATTAAAAAAAAAATTATCTCTTGGGGCTCTGAGTGTCACAACTGTCACAACTGCTTCAGGCTAAAACAAAGAAAGAAATACTCAAAAGTCCATTCAGGCAAAGATGGGATCATGACTCAGAGGACTAATCTGGAGATTAAGACAAATTGAATAGAATATGTACAATTTATGGGTCCAAGCCTGTTTATGATGATTGGCTGTATTGCTTTTAGTCACAAGACCTTGTCAGAAAGATCACAGAGAGAGTCTGGACATCTGAGCAGAATCAAGATAGACTACAAAAAATATACATCGAATACAAAAATAGACATAAAAAACCAGAACAGCACAAAGAACACACAGAAAGGATAAACTCTGCAGATTATATTCTGAAAACTCATTAATTCTGTGGAGAGAATAAAATCATATGAATAGTCATTTAAATCCAGATATGAACACTCTCCAGACGTCTTCTTGGAGTAGTCATGCAATTGAGATATTTTAGCTCAAGTGTTTGGGGACAGTGAATCTTCAGCCTCTGTATTCTACAAGTTGCTGAAATACAATTTAAAAAACACACTTTCCAAAATCCCTGCAGCAGAAAGCAGATTAAAAGGCTTCCACTTATCCATCTGAAGTACAAACAAGGCCATGAAAATCACATCACCAGTCACAACTAAGCTATATATTTTACATTTTTGTATATTAGGGATTAGTTGTAAATTTCATGTTAAAATAAAAGGGTGGGGAGGACTTCTCAGGAAAAGCTGCTTTCATGAATCTCTAAGAATGTAAGAAATGCTGAGAAAATTGTAATTTGCTTGTGAATATTTTTCTAAAAGAACTGGTAAAGTCCACTGAATAAGTTATATTACAGGTTGTAGTGACAGACCCTAGATGATATTTTAAATACAGATACAGCCCACAGAGAGGCCAGAAAGTCAATACTTAAACTGAAAAAAGATAAACTAATATTACCTTAAACTGCTCTAGATCATCTTTGAAGCAGAGCTCAAAACAGAAAGATCCAGCTTAAGCTGAAATTTTTACAGGACGTTTGTGAATAGCTGAGATGGAGTTCACAATTAACAGTATGCTGAGCATTTATCTACAGTGGGCTTCCTGCTTCCACTTATGATGTGAATGTTAAATTGCCACTGACTTCTAACAGAATCAAATCAAATACTATAATTATACACTTTGTGCTATCTGTGCTGTACTGTATTATTATCTATAATTGATTATTCAACTCAGTAGCTATTGTTCTTTAAAATGCTTTTGACACATTGTAGAAAAAGTTCTATATTAAACAAAGTTGATGAGGAGGGAGATTTCGGACATTCTGCCACATGCAATGATGAGGCTGATGCAAAGCAGACTAGTTCCACTTACACAAAGTCACATCCAAATTTTTTGAACCTGTGTGCCACACTGATAACCTTCAGCTAAGAAACAGATCTCATTATACCTAACATTGTGCAAATGTATAAGAGGAACAAAACCCTACTGGTAAAAACTTTTCTACATAGATAAGAGAAATATTTAGCTTGGGCTAAGAAAGGCAGAAAAAGTGCAGAGCAGTGAGTTACTTGTCAGAGATACATCAGCTTAAGTTAAAAAAGCACAGCCCAGCCTAGCTCAAGTTTCTGGAATTCCATCTCAAGTCACATTTACAGCATCATTTCAATCAACTGTGAATCAGCAGAAACACAGACCAGGAAGGTCTCGCTGGTCCAACTGCCTGGTCCTGCCTCCCATCTTGGGGCAACCCACTTAGTAGTACTGTAGTGTATTGAACCAAATATAACAGATCTGGATGAAAACTAGTGATTTTGTTTTACTGAGTTAGTATTCGTTTTTTGTCCTCAGCCCTGAAAACATTCAAATAGGGGAATTTCAAGCTCTTTTTGAAAATCTGGTAGTTTTTAAAAATCTGATAGTGAAGCAGTCAGATTTTATTCTCAGAACATGAAAACTCTGTGGCCTATCCTCTTAGATTCCTATATATCCACTTGTTTTGCTAAGCACAATTGGTTTTATATTTCCCTTTCTTATATGCCATTAAAATAAATAAGGGTTGGGTTTTAATGCCATCTAAAGCTGGTAGGCTTGGTTCCAACTAGCCTCAGTATTTACAAGAATGCCAAAGTAATGTCTACATTATTTTCAGATAAAGAAAAGAACCCCGAGGAAAAAAAAAATTATTGTTGGAGTGTAACAAGTTTCCTAATCACAAAAATATTTATTTTTGTGTCTTCAGAACACATACTATTGCTTCCCATAATTACAAATGAGATTAAATGTTAACCAATTTAAATCTGTCAAAATATTTTAATAAGGGGGGCAGATGTTCTGTTTTGTTAAGTATCACTATTTACTTTATGAGGTAATAATAACCTTACCTTTCCTCTGCAATAGTTAATAGTAAATGGTTAGAGCTTGCCAAAGAGCAAATAAATCATTACACTAAATACAGGTTGTCAGGCTAGTTTAGTACCTTGTACACTCCATTTTACTTAGATAAATGGCTTAGAATGGGATTTACTCTCTGTGCTATTTTCTAGAAATATTCTGGCTTTCCTATTGTGTATAGTTTTGTATCAGATGTTAAGAAAGGTACTATATTAATATGCAGACTTTACACTGACAGGCTTACTTGTTTGGGGTGACTTCATAAATGTACAAATGTGAAACAAGCTGCAGACCTCCCAGGAATGTCATTACAGAGAGTACTTTTGTAGAAAGACTGTGGGTTTGGTAAATAAATAAATGCACCAGTGCAAAACTCAAGCAAGTTGAACAGTATAAAATCAAGGCTCTAAAATATTCCTCAGTGTTCTCTTTGATTAATATTCACATTCATATTCACTCTTCATCAAATTTGCAATTGTTCAGCTCCAATAAAATACATGAACAGGTTTTAAAGCTATTGCTGAACACAGTAAGTGTAGATTAGATGTCATATTTTTCTGGACAGCTGAGACTTATCCAGGGCTAACCACACATAGTTCTGGCCAACATGAGATCGTCTCTCCTGAGAAGGCTCCTTTTGGGCTATTACACAATTCAAACCTCACTAAAATCCACATGTCAGTTAGGAACTTACTTGTTCTTACGATTATATAATGTCTGCTTTTTGTATGACTAGACATACATGAATTGTTTTAGAGAACAATATTTGCACAGATGTATATTCAGTCAAGATTCACTATTTCATTTTTTCCCCCACTTTAAAAGTTCTGCCTTCCAAATACTGAAAAGCAATAATTTGGAAAATTATGCATGACTGACAGCTAATAATGGCTGAAGGAAAGAGATCACAAGTTCCATTGGCTGACATTTGCATAAACTATTTGCAGAAAACTTGAGAAAAGCAGCTCTGGTCATGGAAAGAAGAATGAGGTTGTGAGTGATCTGTGAACAAGGAAAAGGTCCAATAAATTGGCTCACTTATTCACACTGAATAATTCAAACAGCTTGACTCAACACTAGACATGCTCCTTACTCCTTTTAAAGGATTAAAATATTCATGGTTTCTTCTGTCAAATGCCATTATCACTCTGTAAAGTCAGGAGCAATGGTTAACTTCCCAAGGGCTGTATCAGACTTGGATGTAGGTCATCAACTCCAGTTGTGGCAGATGCCTGGCAAACACTACTTCTACTGATGTTCTCAGACTCAAATCTGTGTGTCCTGCATTGCACTAGTCCTAGAAAAGGCAGGTACAAACACTACCTTTATCTTTTTGCTCATGTTCTAGTGCAACACAAGCACTTTTGTGCTGCCTGGAGCACCATGTATTGAAAGCTCAGGAAGAAGAACATCTCTTCCCTATCACGAGTAGCTGTGGCAAGATCATGTTAGACGATATCCTTACCTTAGTAGAAGAAGAAATTCCATTCTCTAGCTCAAGAATGAACCTCCCTTTGCCTCTTTCCACAGTCATGCACATAAACCCAACAGAGTAAGTGATGACAAGGAAGAAGGTTGCTGAGTCTTAAATGTTTTGTCAGAGAAACCCACTACAATAGGTTATACAAAACCCACCAACTTCCTTTAAGTAGCTATTGGCATCTGTCCTCAAAAAAAAAAAAATAGGAGACTAAGAACTAACGTGCTAGAGCACATTCCCAGCCAAAGATGTGTATCCCAAAGATACTTAGAAGGCAACTTTTCTTTAACTGCATCAACATTCCAGTCTACTTCAGTTCATGTTTTGAAAGATGGACACAGTTTATAAATTCTTTAAGAATTCTCTGGGTATTTGGTAAATTCCTCTTTAAGACAATCCAACCTGTTCAGTTTTTCAGTAGATTTTTTTTTCCCCTTTCTTTTAAAGACATCTTAATTAGTCTAATCCTGACTGGTCTCCTTCCAATGTTCCTGTTGGCACAGTAGGATTTCAATTAACATTCTGCTTTAGCACTGCAAATGCCCTTGCTCAGATTTTTTTTTTTTAATGTGCTATTTTGGATGCCATCTCTCTTCTCTTTTCTTCCTCAAAAATTGTTCTGCTTCTTAAAGGCTTTGGAAGCAGAGGTTGTTCTGTCAATTTGTGCTTTCTGAGCTTATCAAGAAATAGAGCATCATTAATTTTTTTTTTTTTTTTTGCACTTGAGGGTTATAGTCCTTGTGCGCTCTGACCACATCACTCATCCCCCTTTCAATCCTTTCTGGTTTCAAAACAGCAAGTTCATGCTTCTTGTCCTCAGCTTCAAGGCTTTCCAAAACTCCGCCCTTCTTTATATGTCTGTTCTTGTCTCTAATTGCATTTCTGTTTCTCTCTCTCACACACACATACACACACTCAAACTCTTCCTTCAAATCCACCAACAATAAAAATATTCTCTGCTGTTTGTCAGCTTCTCTCACACACAGCTCCATCCTGCCCCTCACACATGGAGTGCCCTCCCTGAACTGAGCTGTCAGGCAATTGTCCTTGCTTCTCTGAAATCTATCCTTAAAAATCCACCTCTGCTGCAACATCTAAAATAAATCAGCTAATTAATGATGATTCTGTTGAGGGGCAGATGGAAGAGCTGACATTTACTTTACAATAATAATTAAAAAAAAAAAGGCAAACCCCCTTTTGTGCAAGTGTGAGTAAGTATCCTAATCTATGTTAGACTGCTCTTCCAAAGGGACAACAATATGGATGGAGCAGTGCCTAGATCCTGCAGGCATGCACATCATCCCTGACTGATTTTAGATCATGGGAAACTTTCACTTTTCCTGCTCTTCACCTGTTTTGCATGTTTAAACTATAAAGTCCGCAGGATAGCAACTGTGAATATGTCTACTCTGCCTAACATGTAGCAACTGATAACCTTTAAGTGAAATACGAGAGAGTAGCCCTAGCAGTGTGGGGCTAATTTACTCAGAAAGTGTTCTGTATTATGGAATACATGTCCACAGCAATTAACACAATAACAAAATTATCTTAATTGAATTATCTTGGAAATGCATAGCATAAACAAAAATAACAATACTGAGCTAAGTACCTTGCTACTGCTGCAGAATGATATAACCAGATTTATACTTAACCTGTAAAAAAACCAATTTTTCAAATGTGGACTTGACTGCAAAGACACGGCTACCAAAAGTATCCACTTATGTCCATTGTATTTATAGTTGTTTACAGGCAAACAAATTCCTACTGTGGATCTCAATCTGCAAATTTCAGTTCCAGTTCAGACTGCTGTAAAATTCTGCTACTTTAATACAACTGGAAACCTCATCTATGAGGCTAGAAAGCAGAGAGACACACACATCTGCTGCTAACCACTCCTTTGTGTTGCTCTTGGCTACAGAAATTGGCACACCTTAACCACATGGGCCCAATAAACCAATCAGACCTTTCTGTGTTTACTCATCTTCTCTGGAAAACTAGCTTATGTTCTTGGTATATCACTTTTCAAACACTGAAAAGAGCACAGAATATCTACTGTTGACAAATTTGTTGCAAACTTAGGTATTTAGAAAACAGCAGATGAAGAACAGAGGTAAACCAGGGTTGCTGCCACAGTAAAACTGCTTTAAGCTGGAACAGATAATCGAAATAGCAATCTGCAGCAGGTAGATGAAAGTTTTCAGCTGTTCCAAAAGATGCTGCTAAGTACAAAGTAACTAATAAGAAAAAGTTAATTTCCACTCTTTATATTGTGGCTGAATAGTGCTTCTTCTTTGTGACTTCATGTTGCATCCTCTGCTTCTAAAACCATGAAAATAAATAAACAAATTAATTAAACCCATGAACCCGATACATTTCCAACTCTACAGTCTTATCTGAAACAAATTCAAACCACCCTCCTCATGTGCACTGAACGCTGACGTGAATTTCCAAGATTTTGGAAGAGATAGATGTGACCATATGGAGACCTAACAACAGCGTCACCCGAACAGTCCAAGCGATCATCTTATTTCACTTTCACATAGTGTGATCCCAATATAACCATTCATAGATAACCAGTTTGTGGCTGTAGCCGGAGTTTCCATTCCAAGGTAAGCCCCGTGAGAGTGAACATGCAGCCCAGGTGTCACCTGCTATTTAACACCTTTGCATGAGTCTTCATCCTGAGGAACCTCACCCACGGGTTCTGGCATGAAAGGGAGAACTGCAGGAAACACCCAAGCAAGTCTGCCAGAGTGGAGAAAGAAGCTAATCTTTCAATTACAGACTTTGCTCTGTACAAGGATCAAGTGAACATAATTTGTGCCAAGCAGCTCAGATTGACATAGTGCATAAAATCACAATTAATCTAACATCATCATCCTATAATACCACTGGGTTATTCTGCCAATCAGGCAAATATCAATGTCCTATCACTTCCTTCAGAAAACATGAAACGAGATGCTTACACACTTTATATTTTGAGCATGCAAACCTATGCAATTTTGTTCCTCTTTTTTTTTTCTTTATTAAATTGATGTTTCTAGCAGGTAGAGGAGGAATATGTAGCTGGTAATGGTAAGGAAAAGAAGTGTGGGGGATCTTCTTTTGAATATAATTCTCTAGTACATTAAATGAGACTAACAAAAGAGAAATTAAACATAATACTGTGCCATAGTACTGTGACATAAGTGTCAACTTAGAATTTCAAATACAATGATAAGAGTCTTCTAATAATTATATAGGTGGCAAACAAGGCTTTAGGGCAAATATATGTGGCAAAAATTACTAATGGCATTCTACAGAAAATCAGCTATGCCCGACCCCTCCAACCCCTCCTATGCAACATATTCTGGTAAGGTCAGTTTGGTGGAAAGGTTAAGAGCAGTTAAACACTGACCCATCCCTCCTCAGTCTTTTCCATATTCATAGGAAACTATCATCCATATTCATGCAACAAGATAAGTACCTTGAACATACAGAGGTTAAAAAAAAAATAAAAAAATTACTTCTTTACAATCTTATTCAGTGCCATGACACTAATTCCCAGAGCATGGATCATGACACAAATTAGTGTGCCTGTAAGGCTGGGCAGGATGGGTGAGTAAAAAACATAGAGCAGCTTCTGGGTGACATTTAATATTGAAAATATACATTCTGCAACCCTTGAATTGTAACAAATCCACAGCTCTCATATATGGGGAGGGCACAGTGATTTCAGGATATATGATGCATCTAAGTGTCTGCCTTTACACAGATCCAGCTGCATATTTGTAAACACGTGGATATCTGAAACTTGAATTTCTAGCCCTTGCAGGTAAGTGACATGAGAGGCCCAAGGCTTCTATATGAAATCTTAGTCCAGTATCCTCAAACAACAACAAAAGAATCAAAAAACACATCCTATTATCTCTGTAATACTGAGGCTACTTGTACTTTTTTTTTTTTAGCAAAGAAACATCTAATAAAATCATAGTGGTTTATGTACCTCTTATTTTGCTGTTTACATTTCTGATGTGCACCACTGGATGCATTTGGAACAGAACAAGTCTCAGAAACACATGGTCCTTTTGCAGAACTTAACCTCCATGCACATCATTTTGTCTTCCCTGTGATTTAACTTTCCAAACACAAGTTATCCTTCAGTTTCTCCTTTGTTTCTTTGTCTTCAATTCCATCTCTTAAAAAAAATAAAAATTAAATTACCTAATAGTAACTTTATAGTGAATTTATATTTCTTTTGCCCCACCCCTTTTTGCAGGAGAAAAACATATCCAATTAACTGGTCCTCTCTCCAAACAGAACTCTTTCTCTGCTTACTAAAACAGAAAATAATGAACACCCTAGAATAATATTTTTACACAGTAAATGTCAGCTTCGCTCCCTGCCCATTTCTTTTTACAGGAAAAAGCATTTTTCTTTCCATTCCTACAGAAGCATCAGCTCTCTCAGTGCATTTCAGTAGGTGAAATGGCTCAGTTTCTCTTGCCACTCCACTCATCATTATTAACATAAGGGTGGTAAAGCAGCAAGGGAGGCTTGATGGTTAAACTAATAGCTTTCTATTGTTATTATTAAGTATAGATTTATACAGCACTTTTTCAGGCAGTAATTTACTGATTTTTAAATTTAAATTCTATCTTCCAGGGTTCACTCACAGAAGCCCAGGTGCCTGTACTGGAGCTCTGCTGAGACAAAGGCCTGAAAACTTGCACATATCCAGCTCACATGAAGGTACTTCAGCCCCAAGTGATTAAACAAAATAAATGAAAAAAGGAAGGGAGCAGATGACAGACTTGGCAATAGCAGGCAAAACACGACTGACTGGCTGCTTACACCACAACATGGTGGCCATGAACAGCCAGAATCAACCTCACAGATTACCAGTGCCCCTGGGGAGAGGGTGCATGCCCCTGCTGAGGCACCCTGTCCCTCTGAGCATCAAGGAGCTGCTAAGAAGAGAGGCTTACTGTTGGGGAGGGAATGGGTTTGTTCTCAATGCCAATTAATCCTCGTGTCCCATGGACAACAGGAGGACATGGGGTGACCTGCAGTGCTGAGAGGGACAGAGGGCCCACTGCCATCACATCCAAGCCCTGGCAAGGAGACAGCCATGGCCATGGCCAGGCTTCGGGGGAGATTATGGGAAGAGGGTGGCTGAGTACCCAGCAGCAGGAAGCCTGTAAATTATCTCTGAAGATTAAAAGGTTTCATTAAAAACTCCACTCCTGTTTGTGATATACAACTAGGCTGTAGGGTCCTCTCTAATTTCCAGTTATTGGTGTTACAACAATACCGTGTGAGCCTTTGCTGCTGTCATAGCAGCCTTTCATTTCCTTACCTCATACTCCTTTCTCTTTTGAAGAATAGAGCATTTTTCCCTTATTACTTCAAAGAAGGTGGAGCTGTCTCTATGTTAATCAACTCGTCTCTGTTCCTGAGGTGCTTAAATGATCCCATGTTTCCCCTCCAAAACTTTAATGTCTAAGCACCTTGCTGTCTTTAATGTATTTTATATTTAGGATGCCCTTCTGAAGGCAAGGAAGGGATCTTGTTCCAGCCAGGTGGGACCTGCGGAGCCAGCTCAGGTTTCAGACCCAGGCAGACCCTGGCCAAGGCTGCTCTTTCACAGCCCCTCAGCCCAACCAGTCTGATCTCAGGGCAGAGGAGTTTCTTCCCGACTTTGGACCAGGGTGTTTTACACCTGAAGCAAATGTGCTCCCCAGGTATGCTGCAGAGACCAGGCTGCATGTGGGTAAGACAATGACAGCCCAAACTCAACAAGCAAATAAAGCTCAAAAGAATTCTGGAGCTTCACATTATGACTTCTACACTTTTCCCATTTTAGCTCTTAAAAAGACAGGTAAAAGAAAAAGATGCATACCCATCATAATGCAGCACATTTTCTAATTTAGCACTTTCGTTTGCTTGAATTGTTGAGGAGTTTCACAAAGAGCACAGAGAAAGTTTATAAATATGTAAGTAAATATTTAAATCCCTTGAGAAACACTTTTTGTCACTAACTGCTGCAAAGGGAGTTTATTATTGATGAAATCAACTGTCCTGAATGTTCTAATTTAATAGGCACATACAAAAAAAGTCCTATTTTTTCAGTTCATATGTAAAGGAAATGATCACTCTTTAAAATTTCATAGATTTCTTTCAATGAGGGAGAAACCAGGCAGAAATAAATGCTGGTTAAAAAAAAAAAAAGTAATCTTTAAATAATTTGATTTCATATTTGATTCTATACCAAGAATTTTGTTTGTTTGTTTGTTAGCAGTAAAACTGCTGTGTGAAGTGGATCACTGATTGCAGAATTAGCAGAGGATACTGCAACTAGTAAAAACTCTGGAAGAAAATAATTTGCAAAGAATGTGGTTTTTAAAATCCAGGATCCCTACTTAACTAAATACCTACTAGAGAACACATTATCCAGAGCTGTCTTTAGACAGTAAAAATCAAGCCAGAGCAGTGGTGAAGGCACACTGTAATCAGAACAGACTACTTACCATGATAGTTTATGGTATATTTTTCTATATAGCACATTGGAATGTCATGTAGAGAGATCCGAGCTGGACACTAGCAGCAATACAGTCATGTTAAACGATGTTACTCTATGGAGACTCTGCTACCCTATTTTTGTAGCAGGACTTAATCACACTATGTAAAGCACCAAGCTGTCCCAGATCACACATGCCTAGCTTCTGTGTGATCATCACCTCGAAATACTGACTGTCCAGACTCATGATTGCTTCTAAAAGTTATTACAGATTGATAAAATTTGAAACATACTTTATATGCACAATTTTTAGCTCTATCTCACCTGAACAGAGTATTTGAGCCATTCTTTACTGACTTCGCACTTTATGGCCTGCTATCTGGACAGTCATGTAATAGCAATGTCAGTGACCAGAAGGTTTGCTTGTGCAGTGAGGAGACCATACCTGTAAAGAAGCATCACAAAAAAACAACAGGAGTATTATATGCAGCAGAGGAGAACAACATGTCACCAGACTGAGTCCTAGGATATCTACCCATTTTGCAAATCATAATTTGTTGATTAGAAGTCCTTCAACAAACATTTTATAGTTTAAATATGTTTAAGACAGTCTATTTTCAGAATACCCCAAGTCTATAAGAAACTTATGAAAAGAAACAATCTAGCACATTTTGTGCTTTCTTGGCAAAAGAATGGGGAAAGTCCTGTCAACAGCCTGGGCTATGCAATGTGGAAAAGCTAAGTAGACACACTGAGAGTGTAGTAGTAGTTTAGGTTAAAATATATATTACTGCCTTGGATTACATGTTTTTCTGTGTTTATTTTATGTTTCCATTTGTCAGCGTATCTATAGCAAATTCTTTGTGGCTTTGGCACATTGCGAGGGAGCAGTTCTTCTTTCCACTAATCTGCAGAAATGCCTCAGTTCTTTGACACTGAGAATTACAGAGCCTTTTACTCAAGTAAATTAGACACTACAGGATTCATGTAGGTTTAAAGCTTCTTGGAGGAGTTGTACTACATAGGCTTGCTTGCCCTAGGATTTTTGAGGGCCTTTTAAAAGCCTCTCTTGGCTAACATCATGCTAAATAGTCTTCCTTTCTGTTTGTCCCTGAAACTTCCAGTTTTCCATTTGGCTCACAAAGTTCAGTGCAAGACACAGGATTACAAAACTTTTTTCTTACCTTTTCTCCTAACTTGTTGATGGCTGAGGGGCTCCTTTTTCTTCTTGATCTCTTGTTGTAGAGAGAGATACTGGTTGTAGAGGAAGGATACTTTAGCGACCTGCCCTTTTGCCCATAGTAGGGAATTTACCAGCATATGTAGATCCTGACCTTTCCAGCTATCCCAGCTTCCACAAACAGCATGGTTTACTGACAGTGCTCCTGGCGTGAAAGGTGAGGGCTTTTGGTTTCTGAGTCTATGAGGCCTGAACACCAGCTCTGGAGTCCATGTGTGCCCTGATCTCATGTGTGTCTTTTTTTTTCTGTAACTCTTTAGTCCTGTAAATAACAAAACTAAGGCTGATTTTTACCTAAATCTGCTTTGTGCTTTTTTTAGGATTACATTTTTTAAAAGTCCCTCCACTCCCATCTCTTGTAATCAATAGAATGGGATCAATATTTAAGGGTCAAGACCTTTTCTTTTTCCTGTGGCTAAGCTTTTTCCAGCCTTGCATTTTAAATAAAACCTGTATTCCCAGTCATCTGTAAAAAGGACAGGAGGAAAAAAGCCAGCTGATTAGTGTCTCTGTTTCAGGTCTTAGGGTAATGGCTGCTTTTACCTTTCTAGTTTAATTCAGCACATTTACAAAGCATTAAATCTGTCAGTGTGGCATTAACTTCTATCATGTGCATATTAATAGGAATAGTAATCAAAACATCGAGTGAGTCTGGATGTTAAAACTGGTAATATTTTCTTTAAGTGCTAGTACACATTTGGCTTGGGAGGTGCTCAATATTGCAAAGGATTTTTAAACTGAGATTTATCTCTTATCTATATAGAAGTGTTTTGCGGTAAACCTGCTCATTTGTACCCCAAAGGGCATGACTTTGTCATCATGCTGATGTTTTCATAGAATACATTTGGAAAACACAGTTCCTAACTTTTTCTGCCTCCATCAAGAAGAATGTTGATTAAGTGGAATCAGCATGTAAGAAAATATTTAGCAGCTGTTCTCCTATTGCAAATTCATAAATAAATGAAAAATTCACAGATATATTTAATGCCAATTAGCAAGTGTTGCTTTTAATTAAAGCATGTTGAACTTTAAGGTATAGTTTCAATATTACTGAAATTCGTATAAAATGTAGGGATAGTGAAAGGAGAGAGAAAACATCTTCACCAATATATTAGAAACGTTTTGTTAACAAGCCAGCTGAATGGGTTCAGAGGGATTCCTGTTCTGTATGATTTTTCACATTTTACATCATTACACAGCTCTCATTGAAAAAAAAATAAAGAGAGAAGCTTCTTTTACTTTAAACAACACAAAGGATGGGTTAAACTACTGTGTTACTACAAATTATTTGTAGCTTCAGTGTTGCCAACAGATAACAGTTGTAAATCAATTATATATTTTGAAATATTCTAAATGAATTTTTACTAATCAGCACTCTTACTAACAGATTTCAAAAAATAAAAGAATACAGCCGTGGGAATTTCTATTTATGGCAGGGTAAGTACTAACTAAATGTATCTATTTCACTTATGTTGCAAAGGACTATTATTCAATGGTCAAAAATATTATCAATTTATCTGTATTCACTTTTTATTATGAAAGAGGTGCAAAACCATGCAGGTTTCAATGATGTAGATAATAATAATCAGGAAAATAAATACGCCCTGGTGAGGATGAAAGGAATGTGTGCTACCTTCTTAGAGGCTCAGTACTGTATCTTTAGGAAAAGAAACATACATGCAATAACATTTTCCTGGAACACACTAAAAGAGTTGACTGGCTTTGTCGACTGCAAACTAAGAGCCTTTGCTCTACCCTCTGCTTGTATCTAATCATTTTTGCCTTGCACAAACCACCTACACACCTAACACTTCACTGACAATGCTTTGCCTTTCCCCACTACCCTGCAAACACAATGGAAAGTTAATTGAATGTTTTATGCTTTAGCAATATCAAAGAAATGAAAAGAACGTAGGTTTCAACTGTATTTCAATAATAAGTGCATTAATTTTTACCTTTTAACTGACACTTGTACTAATTTCCTTAAATGCTCTTTTTTACTCTTTTTTGATCTGTCTGGCATTGTCGGATCTGATGATGAGGGCTTACTTCAAATGCAAAAAGATTAGCTCTCTTTCCTTTAATAGCACAATTATAGCTTGTGTGATGTCTAAATCATGAAAGATATCAAGGACAGACTTCTAAAGTCGCATCAGTTTATTACAAAAATGGTAGTAATCATTTTAATATCAAAATTACTCATTTTCTAGTGGCATTTAGGAATTGTTGGGCACTCATACATACACACACACACAGAGATTAGTAGCCATGTACTTCTAATTTGACTTAGAAAATTATTATAAATAACACAATGAATTTGAAAGGTTCTGTGTTAGATTTTCACCTCTACCCAAGATGTTGCTCAGACGCTGAAAGAATATTGCCACATCAAAGCAAGAACCAAGAGATCCAGTTCGACATTTTAAGATAAGCCAGAATCTACATCTCATTTTTGGATTTAGTTCAACATGGGACTTAGCACTAAACACTAAAGAATAAATGTGCCTTCCTTAAAGATATGTAATACATTTAATCCCATCAATGCTTAGTCTACTTTTTAAATCCTGGATTTAATATACTTTACCATGAGAGGGCAAGATTAAGATACCCTTTCTCATACTGGATCACACCTACTTCCTGAAGTATTACCATTAGTTATATTAGAACAGCAAGAAAAGTTCCTATTCAAGATGTGGGTCTGCAAATGATGTAACGGAATACAAACCTAAAGGCAGAAGGAAGATTTAGCTTAGACTCAAACTGGCTTTGATTCACCCGCATTCATGGAATGGTCATTGCTGACCAAGATAGAGAGGGATATCAAATCATGGAGAAGGTAACAGCTCTCTTCTTCAAGAATATTCCCTAAAAATACTACACTTCTGCATTAAAGATTTATAAACAATATTAATGCCCCAAAACATCTATGTAATGTGTTGAGTGCTGCAGGTGACTGTTGCAGTGATCCTTTTCAAATATTTTAGGATGTTGTAGCTATAGTTAAATTCAGGAGTGAAAATACAAATTGCTCTGGGAAGAGCAAGTACTAGCTTTGATAAATTTTAAGTTCATAACAGATAAAGTGGAACAGTTTGACCCATTGTCAGTCTATTTTAAGATGAACATTTGTTAAATTCTAATGAAAAAAATGTAGCACTTAAACTTTGGCAGAAGTACAACTAGTTTTTTTCCCCTGAATTGAATAAAATCACATGGCACTGAGTTTAACTACAAGCAATAAATATGAGCTGCAACAGACTCTAACAGCTATTGGCCATATCTACATGGATATGTCATACAAGCAAAGTTCACTTCAATTTCAAGCATACAAAATTTATGTCTACACCATATAGCTTATCATGCATTAAGCCTGAACATGCAAGAGACGATTTTCTACTGTTAAGAACAACTTGCACCTTTTTGACGTGCATAGCTATAATCAGCCCAGCCAATCAATGCTGTCTGCACAGAGAAAAAAGGCTGAGCAGCTATTATACACCATCAGCTAACTCCTAAGCACTTCAGGCAGTTGAGCCTGAGAACTTTTAGCTCAATTTACATTACAACATATCCATCCTGCCTCTTATGTGCTACATATATTAGGACCATTTGTTTGTTTTGCATTTTCAGAAGTTGCTAGTGAAGCACAGTGTTTGGGGGGACATTGTGTCTCCAGCAGGCACCTGAGAAAGTTTGCAGGGCAAACAAGTTCTCGGTTTCCCTAGTCACAGTCAGTAAATTTATACATTAATATAATGAGAATGAACAATAAGCTGTCATTCATCAACAGATGCAATATTGGTCTGTCCACAAAGAGAAGATTTTGGAAGTGGATAATCTTTGCACTCTTCAGCTCTGCTTTGAATATGTTGATTAGAGGAAAAATAAAAAAGACAGGCAGACCAAAAGGAAATAGCAGAGGTCTGGAAAACCTCTGGAAGCAAAGCTGATAACATACTTTGTAAGAATGAGCAAAGTGAGGAGGGGATTGTCTGTACAAGTTTCACTTCTGTGACTGACTTTTGCACAAACCCAAGATAATTAGAGGGTGCATCAGCTCAGGACTCTTAGGACTGACACAGCACATTGTGGAATGCATAATGTGAATTCTTATCTTGAATGCTGGTTAACTATCTTATAAACACAAGGCATAAACTCCCAGATTCAAGTTCTAAGCTAGCTGGACACAGAAAACTTTGACAGGCTTGAAAGTGGGCATGCTGTCCAGGTGGAGCTAGCTGGATTGTTGCTGACTAAAAGTGTATTTTTCCTCCCCAGTAAGGTTCTCAAAATCATATGGTGATAACTGTCATATATATTCCCGTTCCAGCACATCAGGGCAAGGTTAAGCTAGGCATGGCTAGAAGAATATTAATAGAAATGGTCTCTTTTTAATAACTGAGATATGTATACTTGAGAACAAGATGAATATTTTATGCTGTTATTTATTTGAATTTCATTTTATATTTTAAATACATTAAATTCCATGGTACTTACCACTTACAAATTATGAATAGGAGGAAACTTTTTGCATTTACAGGCTTAGCAAAAAATAATAAAGATTTTAAAAAATATTTTCCCTTCATTTTAAGGGTTCATTACTATAAATGGAAAGCAAAATTTTATTTTATTTGGCAATAAGATCAAACTTTTTAATTGCATCAATTAATAAACTTCAGAGAAAATGAGGACAAATTTTTTTGCAGAATTTCCAGAAGAAAAATTTTAAGGGAGAAGCCAGGGCTTAAATGAGTCCCATGATGCTAACTTTTTACAGGAGCATAATCACTCTTACTAGAATCTATTGCACTATTTTATGGTAATTGTGATGAAATATATGGGCAGAAGTCTCTTTTACCCTTAGTATGTCTGTTCTTTTTCCTATATCCTTCTGCCATTAGGATCCAGTCTTCTTTTCCCTCTCTTGCTGAGCTTATTGAATTTCTGTCTACATCATCTAAAATTTCCTGCTGAATTAATTTCTTGTAGCCTACTTCTTCAACATATTCAATCATATTTCAGTCTGTACTTCACTGAAACTTAACTGAAACCTCTCTTGACGTTTGTTCTATACTTCTTCTAGTAAAATTCCAGGGTCTGAATCTTCTGTGATATCTCAACAGCTTTTTGCATAACCTGCCATCCTTTTTCTATGAAGTCTTGTCTTCATAAGTTTTTTCATTCCAAATTGTTCTTCAGTTCTGCTATCTCTCTAAACAATGGTTTCAGTGCCTTCCCCAGTTCACACTCCTCATCTCTGTCACTAACCACTACTGTCCAGGGTGACCTCCCACCCCTATCTGACACAAAAAGTAACATACAGCCTTTTGTAGCTAATATCTTTTCCATGATGTAATATATATGAATAAACAAGTATTTACAGTGTATTAACTATAAAGATAAGAAGAAATCAAAGCTATGGTAGATAAGATGTTATAGCTGCATTAAAAATATAAATAATTAAAAAAAAGTGTTAACTAACAATGGAAAAAGGTAACTGGAAAAAGGTAAACGTAAGGCTAAATTATACCCCTTCTAAGCTCCAGGGAGGGAAATAATGCAAGCTTAATTGCATCTGTTTGAACTTTGCCATTTGTATGGCTAACCCTTTTCTAACATGGTCTTTTTTTATATTAATAACTGTTCGAAATGATGTCTTTTCCTATTACAGTGAAATTCTGTCAGCAGTTTGGTTCTGATGAAAAAAAAGTGAGGCATTGAAGCAAAATAATCCTGACAAAATGGAGAACACGATATTTGGCATCACCCATTGTTAATGTCTTATAAATACCTTCAAAGAGTATTTTTTTTTTTTAAAGTTAGACGCTAAAGTCTATATTTTCTTTCAGGCTCTATTTGGTAAAGGGACAGAAGAGTCATCTACTCTAAAATTACGATGCTTTCCCAGATAGAGGTGTCAGAATATTTGGGGGGTGTGATTTGGCTTTTTAGATACTCTTGTGTGGTGGGTTGACCTTGAAGGGATGCAGTTGCCCACCAAGCTGCTCTATCACTCCCCTCCTTGGTGGAAGGATAGGGGAGAAAATAAGAATGAAAAAACCCCACCTTATGGGTCAAGATAAAGGCAGTTTCATAAAGCAAGAGAAGAGGTTGAGCATGCAAAAGCAAAGAAAGCCATAAAATTTTATCCTTTACTTCCCAGCAGCTATTCTGGCTGTGTTACTTCCCAAGATCTTTCCCACTCCCAGGCTACTAGTGGGGAGCAGAGGGATGGAAGCAGAATGTTGGAGAGACAGCTTTGATGCTGTTGGAACACTCCTCAGCAGTAGCCAAAACACAGGTGTGTTATCACTTTTCCAGCTGCCAATGCAAAGCACAGCACTGTGAGGCTGCTGTGGGGAAAACGAACTGCACCTCAGCCAGACCAAAGACACTTTGCAAAAGGGTTGCTCTTCTTTTGGATGGCTTGCATTCTCTTTCTATGTGGAGTTCTCCAAAATATTTTCTATGAGTGAAGAGTCAGGTATTTTTCTTAACTGTGGTAGGCAGTGTGGAATAATGTAGTTCACACAATGGGAAAAGTCCTGGTCTTATCACATATACACATACATTTACATATATACATATACACATACGTATACACATATATATACATATATCTGACTTTTTTTAAGATTTCTAACATGGTTTTGTCAATTTTGGATCAAAACAGCTCCTACAACAGATAAAAATAGATGACACCCAATCACACAGCAATGACACTGACTCTAGTCAGATTAAGTGCAAGAAGAGGAGGTAATTTTTTTTTTAATTGTGAGTGGCTAATTCACTGATTACTAAAAACTATTCATAGACAATTTCTGTCTCAAATATTAAACTTCCTATGGTGTGAGTTACTGGGGAGACTAAAGAACCATAAACCTGCAAATCCTTTCCCTGTAAAGTCTATCTTAAGACTTGACGTGTGTAGCTTGGAGTATTTTTCTGTTTCAATGCTTAATCTTAAAGCATGTAAGTATATGAGTCATTTATGCAACATATTGGAGAAAAGCATTTAGCAATTTTAAGGAGAGACAGTGATGAACAAAACTAAGTAAAAAAAATAATAATTTAGAAATCTTGTAGGCCAGAATTGAAGCCTGCCTTTCTCATTGTTTCACTTACACATTGTGAGGGCTTTTCCTCTCTGTTTTGACCTACTTACAGCTTTTCTTTTTGTCTTAATTACCATAAGGTAGTATATACACACACAAACATACTTACACATATATAGCTATATTTGCACCTTAATGTTTATAATTGTCTGGGGCTTCATGGAGGATTCAACCAAATTTGAAACAAGCCATGACAATAAAGAAAGGGAAAGATCTCAAAAGTTCAGAAGATGAACTTCATAATGGGATTTTTCATCATAACAACAAATAAAAGCACAATGCTCAATTCAATTTTTTTTTTTTTTTTTTTGCCTAGCACATCACAAGCATGTTTAACCCTTACCCCTGCCTGAAAGACACAATATGTAAGTCTTTGGAGTTCCATTTAACAGCCAATAAATTAAGAGACATTGAAGACTAAGACTTTATAAACAAATGTGCCCAGGTTGAGGTATCTGGGGCCTGGCAGATGAAGGTTTGAGTACTACAAAATTATAATAAATAGAACTGCAGATCATCAGGTTCTGAAGACCTACCAAACAAGCTCTTCTCAAATTTACTGAGCAAGACCAGTGAGCCTTTTTAGAAAATGTCTTCCTAAACGACGCGCTGGACATCAGAGTTACATCTTACTGATCTCTAAACCCTGTTTCCATTCCCTGTATGGGTTTTTCAGGAAGAACTGGATCCTGAGGGTAAATGTTGACCAGATGTGAAAGATCTGCTTCTGTCCTCTGAACAGCACAGGTATGGAAGATGCTGCATGGCACACAAGCCAAGGATGGCCCCCAAAACACACAGACTGCATCCCGTGTAGGATGTGCTCCAACCTGGGCATTGGCAAACGCTAGTCCCTGGCAGCCAGCAGTGCAAGCGGTGGGTCTGTCGCCTAGCTCCCTGCAGAACTACTGCTTCATCTCCCGTGCAGCACCTGGGACCAAGGCTCAGGCTGATGTAAGGGGAAGAGTGCCACCTACTGAACCACCGACACGAGCTCTCGGCTCCTGCAGCTCAAGAGAATGCTGCTCCATGGAGAGAGCCTGGACAAGGGCTGAACCACATTGTTTGCCACAAATTTGAGCTAGAAAACAGTCACAATCACATTGGAATGAAGTAAAAAGATCATAGAGCAGATGTTGCTAAGTGTTACCAGGCAGTGCTGGTACACGCCTCTGACTCTCATGTGAATGTCAGTGCACAAGCACTATTAAAGTGCACAAGTCTATTAAAGATACTGAATTTCGATATTCACCAGAGAAAGGCTAGAGTGAGCTTTTCCCTCAAACATTTACCAATAGGGCTGCTGAAGCCCACCAGAGAAGAGGACACAGTGGTGAATCATGTGAAAGAAAAATGAAAAGATTTAGCACCTCCTATTTAAAAATACCTTTCCGTCCAGTACTTTTATGGATTCTTTTGTTTTAATCTTGGGATCCATCAGTCTGTCTACACAATTTCATAACTATTATGCAGCTGCTTAGCTTGCACTGCTGAAATACTTCCACAGTTCACTCAGTATGTCCTGTTTTATTTATAACCACAATCAAAATCACCTGAAACTGACATTTTTCATGTAGAATCCATTAAGTGGCAGAGTGCCATATTTACATCAACATCTAAAAATATATGCAAGACTTGGTTGGAAATCCAGCTGGCTTACTTTTCAGACCTGCTCATCTGAAGTAATATGGAATTTAGATCTTTAGCAATATTTCAACCTCAAACATTTTCAAAAGACATTCTTTAAAAAACTCAAAAAAAAAACCAAAAAACCCACTGAAAGAACTGAAATGGTTAAACATTTTATTATTCACATTGCATTCATAGTAAATTGTGTAATAGTTTTCATGTCTTAATTACTTAAATTTTATATTGAGCTATAGTGATATTATCTCTCTTTTTGTCTCCACACAATTGTATTTTATAATAGCTTTTATTAGGGCTTACATGAATGGAATTTAAAATGAACACATCATTTCTGTTACTTCTGCAGTTGAGAAAAGAGAATGCTTTTCTGATATTTGGAGTAAAAAGTGCTTCCTTTGTGTTTTATGACATATAGCAAATAGTTAGGGACATATTTCGAGCAGCAAAGTAACTAAGAGGAGTACAGAGCACTTCTGTCACTTTTAGTGACTCCACCTCAGTTTGAAAGTGGGTGCAGTGCCCAGCATGAAATGAAGGAATATTCTCCTTTGAAAAGCGTGATCTTGTTCTCCTTGAAATAAAAGGGAAAACTTCCACTGGCTTCCACAAGAGAAATATTGGAGTAGCAGATACATAAACTAATGGTATGTTTATACAATCTGCCTACCTACCTTTGAAAGCAAGGTCAGCTCCCCTAGCTCACAAGCTCTACCTGCTCTGCCAGCAGTGCCTACCTTGATACCCTCATGATGCCTCCATGGTCTCAGGTTGCTCCTTGCATTTGGGGTGCCTCCTTGAAACCTGTCTGCTGAGCCATTTCCTTCACCTTTATAAAATCCTTCCTAAAGTCTCCCTTCTGCCAGCACACCTACACTCAATCTGTGTGTAGGATGTGCAAATAAATTTAAATAAATATTTGTTTTCAATTATTAACAGAAATAACAAGGTATGCATATCCAGGGCTTAGACACACAAACAAGATACCACAAGGTAACAGGTGTCTGCTGAGCTGCAAGAACTGCCTGGATGCACATTATTCCCCCCACAGGAATGGCAAGTGAGTAAATTCAGCCTCATACATCTGCGAAGTGGCCTAAGCCCACTCCAATTGCCATGCATTTGTTGGAGGCTAAGAGGACACACATGGGTAGCTACACATCAGCTGGTACTTGGTAACCCTTTTGGTACTTGTTCATCCAAACTTATTATTGCTACTGCCATTTCTCACAGGCAGTTTTGTAATTGCAATATGATCATTTAAAATGTGTGTGTAAACACGTGCTATGAAATCCAGAAAGTGGGAAGGGTGAGGGAATCTATTAGTTCTATTAAAATAAATCCTGTACACAGACTTGTGCTTATTCTTTCATTATAATTCAGTGACTTATATTTTAAAAACCTGTTTATAAAAGTTTTAGTGACACCTGAGCATCATGATAAGCACTGTTTACATTTTTTAGGCCAGTAGGAGATGTCAGCAAGAAACAAGAGCACCATTCCAAAACATTGATGAAAAAATTACACAACATCTGAATTACACTCAGTCCTCTGCAAGTGCACTCTTGTGAGCCTCAGACTCTCTATTCAGAAATTGGGCCAGATTCTGCCTTCAGTTATCATGTCAGTAAATTACTTCTCCCTCCAATGCAAAAAGCTGTGAAATGTCACCATATTATACACCACAGCTCTTTCTACAGCTGGTGGAATTTGCCTAGCACTTCCATTCAGTCTTTCTCTTGCTGAATGAAGTGCCTTCAGTGCTGATCTCCAAGAATAGTTGTTCATTCTGAGCATTTTTTATTTTGAAAATGGGTTCCTTTTTTTCTCTCCTTTTTTTTTTTTTATTAACATGTCCACACTGTTACTAAACATAAAGGGTTTCTCAAGGAACCAATTTTACCATGTTTGTTTGGGTGTTATATGGATGTTCAGAATAGAAATCAAGAGTACAAAAATAGATTTTCTTGATTTATGAGACATTCCTGTTTTCAATTCACCATCAGTATGTGCAGACACGATGCAGTCAAGAAATGAAGCATCTGGTTCTCCCACGTTTCATTTATGAACTTTAGCACCAGATGTAAATCATTCATAAAATCCCAAAGTGTTGGAAGAGTCTCTTCCTTCATTTTAACAAACATATATTCCAAGTACTGTACCTAACACTTCACATCATTTGTTACAAATGATGGGATCTGAATTTTAATGACTTCTAGAAATAAATTTCAAGAAAGAAAGAGGAAGAAGAAAAACAGGTGAATGTGGCATTCCTTGTTTCTGACCATGAATTTACTTTGAAACAAAAAGATGTCACTTTAAGTTATTATAAACAAACTCTACATGTTATTACCTGCATATAGAATGTTTTGAAGAGAACAAATCTATTACCTTATGACTATTCTTCTCCCAAATCCTTTCCATTAGTGTCATGTTCATGTCAGCAAATGCTGATTCAACTTCAAATTTGAATTACTTTCCTTTTCTCATCTGCCAATCGCCCTTCCTCTCCTCCTTCAATCCCACTTTCAGTCCCATTTGTACAGCAAGCCCCTCTTGCCTTTCTCTCAACATATGTAATCCCTTCCTCCTTCCTTCCCACTCCTTTGTTTCTCTATGTGCATTGAATTTCATAGGATATCTCGCACTTTGGGAATTAAGCACCTGCCAAAATAATTACAGGATCAAGGCCTATTCTTTATGTCAAGGAAACCTGTCTTCTTTGCGTTCAAGAATCCTTTCAACAATATGCATTAGACAACGCTTTCAACAACAAATCAGTCTTTTCTGGCCCCTTTTTAATACTACATTTCTTACATATTAATTTAGCTGCAGAATTATCAGACACGCATTTCATGCACTGAGCTTGTTTCTACAAGACGGGTTCCAGGAAGTATAAAGAAAGTGCACCAGCAGATACAGAAAGAAGGCTTCTTTGTGAAGGACCTCTTGCTGGACAAACCTCTACATGAGGGAACAGAGAAGAGGATTCCCAGGGTCACAGATTCTCTTCAATTCTGCATTTCTCCTGACACCTTCTCCATCCATTTGTTTTGCTGCCATTCAGGACAGCTTTCTTTGCTGTCCTCTCTCCTTGTACAATTCCTACAATGATAAACTTCTACGTGAAAGGGGGCAATTAGCTTCAGTGTACAGATACCAAGAGTAGAGAAATACGGTAACATCCATATAGTTCCAGTCATAACAATCCCCTGTATAAATTTTCCTATACATAAGGAATTTTCCTTTTACTTCAACAATATCTTGCATTTGTTTAATTCTTTATTAATAGCTAGAGCAATAGTCACTAAGTAGCTGAGCACTTAGAGTCATCAATAATACAACAGTTACCTCCAAGAAGGGGCTTGGGAGAAGGAAGAGCCTTTCCACCAGTAGCCAGTCTGTGGGTAGTCTACATGAATTGATAAGGCTGTGGAGCAGCCTCCAGATATCCCTCAGCCTGATGTGCAACACGTTCTTGTAGGACATGCTGGGGATATAGTGAGTTGCTTTAGTCAGTCTGGGAACACAGACAGCAGGGGCAGATCCATAGGCTGTAAATCTCGTTCAGAGATCACAGCTGCAACTTTAGCCCACAGTTTATAGTGCAAGCTGTACATTAGTTGGTTGGATGCCTTTAGCTCTTGAGCAGAGGAGTCTTTCCAGTCTCTTGCAAGCTTGTTCTCCAGCAGAAACACCAATTGCTCATCAACCCCTGCTCAGGGACAGTTGGAGCTCCAGTTGAGTTAGTTCCCCTTAAAACAAAAAAACCCAAACAATAACAAAAAAGCCAGAGCAATTTTTGAAGCAGAGCAGGTGTTCAACAGTGGCAGCAACATTGCACTGCACCATTTAAGGCAAAAAATGAATGAGGCTGTATCGAATCAAAACTTCAGGGGAGACTTAGGTAAGCACAATATGAATGCTGAAGCTGAAATCTGACCTGAACTTGGGAAGTTAACATCTCCGTTCCTGAGAAATGTGATATAGGAACTTAATTGATGGCATTGGCTAAGCAACTCAGCCTCCTACATCATACCAAAGATCCCACTGTCAGTAACATAGCTGGCTCTCCACTGGAACATTGGTTATGGGAGGCAGTGTCTAAAACTACCAGCATCACCCCTCTGCAGGTGGGAAACCCCTGATTGGTGTTAACGGTGATTTTCCCCTAGGCTTCACCTTATCAATTCTGTCCCAATCACCCACAAAACCAGTGTCTGACCTAGCACTGTGAGGGTCTGCATGTGACTGCAAATGCTGATGGATTGCTATTGGAAGTGATCAAACAAGGAGGAAAACTACTCCATGAGTGGAAAACACTGCATTTAAAACAAACAAACAAACAAACAAACAAACAAACAAAAAAGCATTTGTTTTCAGAAACATCTTAAATAATTTTAAAACAATTTAAGATTGTCTGCTATGAGAGAAATGTTGGTAAATAAAAACTTTCAACATTTCTTCAATTATTTTTTTATAAAATTGGAAAATTTTAATTTATAATAGGAAAACAAGACTGCTCTTTTCCTTTAAAAAAAAAAAAAGGATAATTTTCTGTAGACAGGTTTCTATTTTGCCTTTTTAATTCCTACTGCCCAAAATTTTTTATTTCCTTACAGCTCAAATTTCATCTAATTCATTAGTATGTAGATCATGGAGTGATCAACCTTCAATCACTACTGCCATGTGTAAATATAAAGAGGTGATCAGATGCACTCTGAGATCTTTCCCTGTGAAAGATGATAATTCCAAAACTCATATCTCCTTCTCCCTTGCAAGAATTCCAAAGTTGTGATTATACATATATTCATAAGCATGTCATCTCTATCAGGTTCCTTTTAGCTTGGTATTTTTGGTAATACCCATCCACATTCTGTAAGCCCTATTAATGTGGAATGGATGTCTCTTTCCATAAGTAATTCCTGATGACTTCAATAGACCAGTTATGATGTAAGATTCTTAATGTCAATGAGAGCATCTGACTACAGGTTCTGTATTCTTAAAGTCACTACTGATAAACAGCTAAAAATGTCTAAATACAAGATCTTTTTTTTTTTTAATTCAACCTTAGCTTTATTTTCAAAAGAGATATAACTATTACTCCTTTGCCCCTTTTTCTCTCTCCTTTTTTTATTTTTCATTTTTTATTTTTATTCATAGCATCTATACTGGCAATCCAGTCAAAGGTAAAAAAAAAAAAAAGAAAACAAACCATTAGCAACAAAGCCAGTTCAGATAAATGACTAGTAATGTCTGCTGTTTGAGAAATACCATCAATTTTATTTTTTGTGTCACCTTCCTACCATGTCTGAGGTTGCAGAGTCTTTCAGAACTCTACAAGCACTACTTACAGTCTCATCTTAGTCTCACAGTGCTTGGGTGGTCTCTCTCAAACTAACCAAGGCAGGAATACTGCCTCCTTGATCCATAATGCACTCATCCATTTCACTTGTCTGCTCAGACATCCCAGGCCAATGATTTATTTGCAGAGGTGAAGCTAGGAAAGTCTCCCCCTTCCAAACACATGTACACATACTTTTATAAACTGGCTGAAATATTCAGTAACTTCCCAGTGGGGGATGGGGTTTCCCCCTCCCTCTTCTATGTATTTTATACAGTTTCCAATATTATTTGATAAATGTGTTATGACACACTATTTACCTCGGTCAGCAGCTCTAGGGAGCTTTGTGCAGCTTTGCTCCCCACCTCTGCCACCCACTAGATATTTCCCAAATAAATCACATTCCTAGATTAAGACAATACAGTTTGGTACTGAAAAGGGAGAAGTAAGATGAAATTTGCTGGAGGAGGCTTTGGTTTCGTTTCTCTCTTTCACTTCTGAGCTGCGTGGAGCTGCTTCTCAGCCTGTAACACCTGTGCTGCCTCAGTCAACTACTTTTTTCTTTCAGTGGCAGAAGACATTCTCTGTTCATTGTGCTTAACTCTCTGTACTTGAGGTTCCCAGAAAAATATTCAGAGCTCAGTTTTCATTGCCGGCAGGAGCAAGTTTAAGGATGTCTCTTGTACTGCACATATTCACAGGTATTGAAATAATCTTTTCCAAGGGCAGGAAGTGTGCCAGGATGTACTGTGTGAAAAGAGATCTATAGTCCTGTCCTGATGAAAATTAAATAAATATGTTTAAGGTGGATGACTGCAGGCAGTATTTTGTGGACTTGCTCAATAGCATATTACAGTCAGAAATTTGTGGGGAGGAGGACAAGTTATCCTCCAAAGCAGCTACTAAATGACATTACTGCAGCAACTGCACATGCTCTCAAAACAACTGTTGTTAGGGAAAACTGGGTGTCATTGTACTGTATTTTTATAAGAATTTGATAGAAAAATACCAGGACACCATGAGTAGGGACTGCAGACACAATGAGTGGTTTGGGAAGCATTTTGAAATCAGTGATGTAAATGTGTGTGCACATAAGTGTGTGTATGAATGGGGCAATATCAAACCTGATTAAGCTTGTTTGCTTGAAAATTACTGAAAAGCAGATCTTTCCTAGAGTAACAGGCTGATCTTTCAAAACTAAACACAACCAAAAGCTCAAATGAAATTAGGTCCAGGATAAAAAGTGGTCAGCTGTACCAACTGAAAGTGTTTCAGAGAACACCACTCTTCCAAACAGTCTTGTTAATCCCACAAATCTGTAGAAAGTGAAAGAATAGAATCCAATCACAATATTGTTGACTACACATTCAAAATATGAATTAATAGTCTCTCCTTCTTTGCCATAAATTAAAAATAACAGGACTGACTGAAAATCACAAGAGTTTTGTATTTTTTCTTCTGTGTTTTACAGTTGCAATAATTTTTAAAAATAAGTGAACTACAATAGAAGCATACTAGTATAAGATACAGGGTGTTAGTGTTTCCTCTCCCATGGCTTCAGGGTGCCTGACAGCTCTCCATTAGGTTTGTGGAAAAGCACTTTTGAACTAGACTCAAAGTGAGGTATATCATGGACACCAGTGCTGTCTTCTCACCATCTTCACTCTCAGATAGCCAGAGTCCTTGCGATCCTGCTTTGAGCTCACTAATAAAAGCAACATGGGGAGGTGCTGGTAAGTCTCAAAACACATCTTGTTACTCATAGTTGTTTTTCTCAGTTGTTTTTCTCCTTTCTTCTACTTTCCCATGCCAGGTACAAGGCCACAGGTGTTTCTTTTCTGCTCTCCCATGCCTACAGCTGCATCCTCTCAAGGCCAAAGCTGTCCACAGCCCAGTAGTCTTCCACAGGGAGGTCCTTCCTCTAGAGGCTATGTGATTAAGTGCTCGTTACTTTTCTTGTATAGAAATTTTAAGGCTTTTATACTCAATATTCCCTCTTACGTTCATCAGGGGTGGTGAGAGTTGTACTTTCTCATCAAGGCTTCCAGGCTAGGCTTCACCCTTAAAGTAAGATAAGCCAGTTTGCAAAGAATGAGAACAGTCACAGACCTTCTGTCCTAGTAGCTCTAAATATCAAACCTCTGTGTAGGGATGCAGAAGCTGCTACTGGTTTCTATTCTGTACATCCTAGAAGAGAAACCAGTTAAAGGGCAGTGCCCTCAAACTGAGCCTGCAGATACAGCAAAGCTTTTTCCCATCTCCTACATATCTTTGGAATACAGTATCTATCCCTCATGTACTCTGTGATGTTAGAGTGAAAGGTAAATGTGCAGATTATAAACAGTAAGCAGTAACCTCAATAATATGAAATATTGGCATTTCCCTATGAGCACAAAAATCCAGTAGGAAAATCTCCAGTCAAAGTATTCTCACAAATTCCTACATTAAGGAAACAATTTGGCAAATCTTTGCCACAGGTAATATTTAGACACCTGAGCTGTGTAATGAATGGGATGATATAATATGACATATTACAATAATGCAAAATTTACATTATGCAAAAAAACATGGTATGTCAATGTAAGTGGACATGGCACATACTACAGATGATAATTTCCCTCTGTCTCAACAATATGAAAAGAAAAGCAGACCATTAAAAAAAAATCTTAACTAATAAATAGGATTTAGTTACCCGGAAAAATCAGGAATATCAGTTTGATTTAGTAACCAGTTCAAATGCCAGTAGTGGTTTTTTGGCATGACAACTCATATTTCTGTAATTATCAAGTCCAGACTGTTATGGTTTTTATGTGTTCCTGTGTCTTTGTTTGTGCTTAACCCTATTGAAGAGATGTGAAAATTTATAATAATGAGAAGAAAATCAAATCCATCTCAACATGCTAAAATAATGGAATTGCCAGATTTTGTCTTGTTGTGCATGACTTTGTTGAAAAATAAAAACAATTAAAGAGAAGCAGGTGATGTATACGTGTTGCATCCTAATAATAAGAAGGGGAATCTGTGAAAAGCACCAGCTTAAAAAATAATCCAGATATTATAGAGTTGTCAAATTTTAAAGTTGAATCAATGGGGGGAAAAGGAAATAATTGTGAGCTGGGATAGTTTTTGTTGTCATTCTTCCCCCTCACAAATTTTAAAATGTTAAAGAAAAAGTTTGTCAAAGCAGTCAGATTATTTCATCAGAAGACAAATGAAACCCCAATGTCTTAAAAATATTTATCCTATATCCTTCATTTTCCCTATCAGAGTAACACCACAGCAAGGAAAACACAATTCTTTCTGTAGTTAGCCTGGCATCATGAGAATGCCTGTTTGACTAGCCAGCTAATTTTGGCTTGCTGAGGGATAATTAGCATAAACTAATTTTTTCTTTCCACTTCCTCATTTTCATTAAACTTACAGGAATTTAAATAGGGACTTCCACTCTTCAATCAAGTTTGTCAAAACTGGGCCTTGTTTTCAACTGACAGCAGGCAAACAGTATAGTTGCATCAACCTTCACTTCTGAGCGAACTCAACCAGAAACTGAAGTGTCTCTAGCAAGGAGCATAACCTAAACACTCAGAATTAAGTTATAAATTAAACTACAGCAATTTGTTGAACCTACAGAGAACTGAAAGCTTTTCACTAAAAAAGTGAATCCACATAAAGTTTCTGCTGCTACCTCCTTCTTCCACTTCCTCTCTCAAATCCATAAGGATAACCCAGCTGTGTAACACCTCTAGATCCTTCTATGACTGCAGAGCAAGGGGCAGGATGTGTTGTGCTGAACTGAGAACATGACAAGAGCTGCCAGGCCAGTGCAGGTGGGACAGTGACCAGCACAGCAGGGCACATGGAACAGGTGATGGCTACACCAGAAATACAGCCCTTTGCTCAGGAAGGTGTAAAAGGCATGTCCCTGCTTGGTAAAAACATCAACTTTTAGGAAATGAGTCAAATACTTTATATTTCTGAGAACTTTATATTTCTACTACTCTCTTTTGTTGAGAGTGGCCAATGGCTTACAAAATTAGTGGGGGACGGAAGCTGACAGACAGGTAGATATCTTGATAGCATGTCTCACTTCCTTAAAAAACAGACTAAGATGAGGAGGCTCATGTTCACCTGATTATAAATGATTTCCTGTCACTGGGCTGTGTTTCTGTGACCCCAGTCATTTAATATGTTTGCTTTTCCCTATGTTGTCTAATAGTGGCTTGGCAGCCAACCTCCCTGTGATGATGACTCAGTGTACTGCTTTTCCTGTCTTATTCTATGAAACAAACCATTTGATGTGACTAACACAGCTCATTTTGATGAGTCACGGAGCCAGGAAATGTAAAGAAGATGTGGTTTTCTGAATAATGCAGTTCAAACAAATGTTAGAAAAACATAGTTTAAAAAAATAATTCTTCATCTTAAAATTGTGCATATGATATAGTTCATGTTTACCTACCTACACTGTATGAAGTCATTTTTCTGTTGCTTAAAATCACCAATGTTAACATGCCTTGTAGCATGTCTGATCAATCTGGGAGAGGAGTGGGGAAAATACATAGAAGGACATTCCATGGTGCACATTTGACACATATTTTCTGTCATTCTCAGAAAATCCAAAAAAAGCTGAGCCTCACTTTCTAATCTCTAATGTGCAGTCTGTAATTGCTGCTTTTATTTCAGTGCATGTTTTAAGAAACTTGTATTCTAATTCGATGGATCCAATTAAAAAAAAATGTTTTTCCTGTGCTTACCCAAAGGAAAAAAAAAAAATCAGACACACCAAGACTGCAAATCAACTTTTCCCCTTTTCCAGCCTAGAGCTATAACCACAAAAGTATTCTTCCCCTACATATGGTTATAGATTTTTTTCTATCTACATTGGAAGGGAAAACTATATGGATTTTCACATTTCCTCTTCTTCATAAATGGGAAAGAAAATGGACAGAGAAAGGAAGTTGCCACAACCTTCCTCCTTCTGTCAGTCGCTCCAGCAAGATAAGGATGGGGAGTGGAGAAGAAGCAGGGCAATATGGTCTTCTACATGGCTTTTTAGCATTGTTTTACTGGAGTGAAAAAAATTCCCACTGCTGCGAACACTGCTTCATCAAGAATGGGAAGAGGTTACAGACGCTTTTATTACCATTGTATTCTTTAGAATACAGGAAAGCTTTCTTATCGTGTCCCTTGATAAAAGCAGGAGCTTGAAAAGGAGGAATGCAACAAGAGCTTTTCTCCTGACTCCCCAGAAGTTTGGATCGCCACACACAACAGGAGATGTGTAGCATTTTCTTCTTCCTCCTCTCAGGTTCTAATGGCAAAATAGAGAAAGTTTGCTAGGCAATACCTCAAAAAAATCACTGTAGAAAGGGATAGGAGGTCTGTCTAACAAAGCAGAGATCATTTGGACTGGACATTAGCAAAAGCCAAACTGACCTGGTCAGAAATTCTTTGCAAAATACTATAGCTACAGTCAGACCAGCAGCAAGAAGACGAAGAATGTAGAGCATGGTTACTACAGCCTTTTTCTTTCTAAAGGTAGAGAAATAGTTGAGCCAAGCAGCCATCACCTCCTTTCAAATTGCAACTAAGTGCATGCATTATAGAATATTCCTCTGAATAAAAATAATGTACTTATTTGAAAATAAAGCATTGTGGGTTTTTTTAAGGAAAAGGCAGAGAACAGAGTGCACAAGGCCAAACTTTCTAATAAATGAGATTTATTATGGGGAAAAAAGTCCAATAATTGCATTTCCAGGGGAAAGGTCATTATTACTTAGAAAGAGGTTAATAGAACAATATTAATAGCTTTTTACAGGGCAAAAGAGATAGATGCAGTATTAATATGAATGAAAACAAGAATGAGGATGCTCCCTGTTACCAAAGTTTAGGCTAAAAATTCAGAAGGTCAAATCTATCTTTCATATTCCCCAAAATAAAGAATTAGACAGTATAAAATGTTATCAAGCCTTTTCATTCAATGTTAAACTCATTCAATGAGTTTAACAGAAAGCAGCAGAAGAAAGTGATCAAAAGTTTTAGCCTGAAGTCAAAAATTAGAAGCATGTCTCAAGTTCTGTGTCTCTGGGAGACTCTAAGGGAAGATTGTTGAAGATAAAAGTCAACATGACTCCATCATTGAACTTTTACTAAAGCAATTGCAGCAATTCTGTCTATTTGACCAATATTTTAGATTAGACTAATTTTCTAAAGTAATGGAAAATTGCCAGAGATAAAAAATAATTTGCAATATACATTAATAATAATGTTGCATTACACATCCGTAAGGGCTTTCATGCAAAAGTCTTAAAGTACTTTATAAACACTTAATTAAGCTTCCCAACACCCTGGGAAGTAGATGATTTTTCTCAACCACTACTCAACTGGAGAATCTAAGGCACAGACAATTTAAAGCAAAACATTTGCCTCAAGTTATGTAATGACTAAACTGGTTACAAGAAATGAGTAGGAACGAAGAAAGAACGTGCAACAAATACTCCCAAAATCAAAAAATCTTTCAGTCAAAAAAATGTTCTGCATGCTTTCCCAATTTTGAGCACCCATAAATTTTTTAATACACCTGAGACCTTTTTCCTTCATAAACATCCACAAAAATATATTGTCTACCAAAAAATAAACAGGTAAACTAATAAATAAATAAAACATGTCTATTTAAAATACATGTTGCAAAGTTATTGCACATCCTCATTGACAAAACTAGCTAAATGATAAAAATTTAACCCCAAGAACCTTGACTGTTAATCCCCAGCCTTGACCACTAATACTGATTTTCTCTTTTAGATGGTGTTGAGTGAGGAAGAAAAGAGAAATCCAAAGGTGATTATAAGGATGGTTATTATCACCTGTCATAACAGACGTGTAAACTATTAGCATGTTTTAACAACAAGGCTAAGCAGGATCTTTCAAACTAGTAATTCCAGCCTGAATATGCTCAGCAGTACCACACCAGGGCTCACAATTATGTAAGTTTGCTATTAAAATGCAAGTTGGAATCTACTGTTAAATCTCCATAGTGACAAATACGCTGAAAAGCTGTCCTACTTTGGAAGATTAAATTGACTTTATTTTTGGTTATTGTATCTAAACACTGTAACTTGCTTATTGTACTCTCACTAATTCAGTTTTACTTTACCAAGCACCTCAGACAAGAGAATTTGCTTGAAGTCACAGTCATGTCATGAAACATATATATTTAGGACATCTTTTCAGAACACTGTAATTATAAGTATTTGAAGTCAAAACACATAGTTGTGCATGATGAGGGAAAGCTGAGGAATCTTTTTGTTGAATGTTTTGGCTGTAAAGAGCCACCAATCCCACCAGTTTTAGAGGATATTTGTGTATTATTTGGGATGAAATTTTGTCATGGAGTTAAACAAAGAAAATTATTCAAGGTCTATTAAATCCTGATGTGGAACTTCTTTTACTACTAGTAGTACTGCCTTGTACAGTCATTTGAGGAAGAGATGGCTTAATATGATGTAATGGGGGAAATTAATGTAAGAGATTAACTCTTCAGTCCTATGTTCTTCCACTGATCAGGTAAAGAGATGGATAGTAGTATCTTAAAGGCTTCTTTTCTGTGATCTATTTCTCTGAGTGAAAAGATGATGTCTAACTTTCCTCACACTGAATTTATTCCTCTGGTCTATAGAAAAGGGCTTTTGGAAGAAAACCTTAATATAAGTCAAGGTAAATTAATTTGAAATAGTGCGAAAAGCATAATGTGAACAGAAGAAAATACCATGTGATAACACATAAGGGTTTAATTTTCCTATTCCTAAGGCAAAACGAGGTGAAAGCTAACAAATCACAGCAGCACAGCACCACATGGAAATCAGCATCTTACCTAGACGGAAGTCACAGCTCATGACTTTGCAAAACAAAACCCAAGATCCCTTAATATTAATGAGGTACCTACTCATCATGGCTTTTACAAGGCACAACAAAACACTGCAGAGTAAGAACATTCATAAGTTTTGGCTATCGCAGTGCACGCAGTCTGCAGAGAATCACACGGGTAGTTCAGCTTCCTTAGCTGCTGCCAACAAAAGCAGCCAAGTGAGAAGGACACACAGATCTGGGTTCCCTCCCCAGCTCTCCAACCTCGTCAGGAAATCACTTCCCTCTAATTCGTCTGGTTTCTGCCTGGAAAATGACTTTCTGCAGGGAATTTGAAAGAGAAGTGAGAGCTTTAAAAAGATACTTCAGAAACACCCCAGTGCAATTCAGAGATTGACAATTAAAGTATTTTGTTTTCTGGGGCTTTTTTTTTTCTTCCTTGCCATCTTCACAGGTAGATAAATCAGCCAGTTTTTTCAAATAGAGATATTTCTTAAATATTTTACTGTTCCTGTCCCTAAAACTGACTTTTGCACAGCCAGTATTGAAATCTACTTATATTTGAAACTGTGGTATTATGTGATTTTGTTGGACAGAGATGGATACAAAGGAACAATAGGTGTTGCAAATATTTTAAAAATAAGCTATTTCAAGTATTTTAATCTTAAAAAGTACTTACTCAATTTATTCACAATCTTTATAAAATACTCAAGTTGTCAGTAAGTCTTAACCCAAAAAATATAAATGCAAAGGGAATTTTATGGGTTTGTTGGGGGGTTCAACATTTTAGTTTTCTTAATTTATTACCAAGTTGTTGAAGAGGGGACAAAGACTTATAATGAGGCTGTAGCTGAATGCTTAATTAAGAACAGCTAATCACCTCTTCAAATAAGCTGAAGAATTACATAACTTACCATTACAATTCCTACAGATAAAGACAGTTTAACTTGACTTCCTATGGAAATAAGCTTTACATAACTGTTTTGTCTGTCTCTCCATCTTCTTTTTCTCTCCCTTTTACTTTCCCTTCAACAAAAGGCTGAACCATTAGCCAATTTGAACTTGAGGGCTAAAAATCTCCAAAATTATATTCCTACTGGTTCTATGAAGACAGCTGATGAGATAAGAGAGAAAGACCTAAATCACAGCCCTAGTTTTCTCTAAAAGAAACAGGAAAAGTTATAGGCAAAGTGAAAACTTGATGTGAGATTACTATTTGTAATGCCTGAGCTGCTGAACAGGTTGGCTGCTTTAGATTTCATGGGCTCAATTTCCTTGTACAGAGAAGTAAATGGGCAATTTGCTGGCCTAACAGAGACCTGCTTAGATCGTTGTCTTCTCATGGGTCAGTGGAGATAACTCTACCTTTACTCCAGGCTAAAACCAGAGATCTTTAGGAAGCATATGCCCACAATATAATAAATATGAATGGTTTATGTGATTTTCCATTTATTTGATTACTAATACATCCTATATTGTTTAGTCTTTTCTGTTAGCTGAATGCAATGATAATAGCTGGTGTATGATGAACTGTCCAGAGGTGTTCATGATTGTCTACTTCAATGTACACTGAGGCAGAGTCAGGTCAATATTGAAAGCAATTTTAAAAATCAGATGCCAGAATGGTAATCAATTGCTTATTCCTAGAAAAACATCTTAACCAGGACAACTTTCCACATATGGTAAAGCCAAACTACTCTGATGTTAAGAAATCTTGTCTCTAAATCCTAGTGCTGTTGTCTGCCTTTGACTTGAAAATCCAGAGGAGAGAAAATCGTTTAAGGCAACTGATCATTGTATCTGTAAAGTCCTCTTCTTCATTTTATGTTTCTCATAGGTTTGTATGAGGCACGCTTTTAACTAAATATGAGCCCCCAAAAAATTCTAGAATTTTAAAAAATATTTGAAAACTGCTAGACTGTGAGAAACTTTGAAAATACAAATTACGTAGATCATTCTTATCTTCATTGGTCTAAAGCAAAAGCCCAGATTCTCATGTTTTGGAAGACCTCACATGAAGATTTAAATATTATGGTCCATGCTCATAGGAAAAAACTACATCTTAACCTAATCAGAATTTGAATCTAGTTTCAGCATTGTACTGTTTTATTTGGGTAACTGCCTGTATCATTATGGAAGATGAATTGTCTCTCATCTTCTTAACCTGGTTAGTCTGACCAGCCAGGAATGAAACTGATTTAAAGCATGAAACACTCATGGCATCATCCCATAGTCAAACTACCATGGACCTACTGCCAAAGTCAGCCAGGGATGCAAAATACTTGTTGCCTGTAGGAGTGTTTTTCTCAATTCTGTTTCATTATCTCCATGTGCTGTTTTACTCTACTGGTCTACAGTTGTGATTTTTCTATTCCTCCTTTCTCAGTCACAGTGTTCCCAACAGGCCCATTTTAACTTTATTTCATATAGGATTAAACAAAGAACAGTATCATGGTGTTCAAAAACTGAGCATAGAGACTTCCATAACTATTTCTTTAGAGACAGAATTGAGGAAAAAGGTGGCATAGCTTGTGACATGTCTGAAGCCGTATGTTTTCTGTAGGCACTAGAAGTGTTATTTTGGTATGAGGGGGAAAGGCCATCATTTTTTTACCAAAGGTAAACTCATTAGAAGAGTTACAGAAATACAGATATGTATATCTCAGCATTATGGTAAGATTTCACCAATCATAATTGAATATACACTCAGAGCATGACATTCAAGAATCAATACAGAAGATGAATATAGTATAAACAACATAAATGAGCAGTCATTGAAAAAATCCCAAACAATAAAATATTTAATATAATTATGAAGAGGAATATAATGTCTCATGTGATAAAGAATAGCCATGTTTCTTACATGAGTGCAAAAATTAATATTTTCATCAAGGTTTTGTCCCAATAAAGATTTTTTTCTTATGGCTATAGAAATGTACTGAAGTATTTAAATCACCTGTCAAATGTAAACCTACTTGAACAGTGACATTTTAAAAATATCATGTGAAATCAGACATCATTTATACTTGCTAGGATTTTTCATGTTTTCTTATAACATATAAATGGGGAGGCTAGATGCAGAAACAGTAGATTTTCAATTTTAACCTTTTTTTCTCACTAATTTCCAGAATGTAATTCTGCCCCCAGCTGGTTAAGACATAGCTGACATAGGAGATTGAAAGTGAGAGAATATTGAACCTATGAACTCTGCTTCTTCTCAGATGATGACTACAATTTGCATGCAAAGTATCAGCAGCTTCAGTGTTCAGCACAGGTGCTAATAGATTCTAAGTTCTTTATGTAAGGATATACTGTGCCCTCTTCATTATAGTACTAATAGCACAAAGGTGAAACTGTTTTCAGGAAACAGAGTTCATTGATTACTCCTACAGAACATTACAATTAATGACATCAGTGTGTAGCAATTGCTACACCTGCACCAGATCAACTGAAAAGTAGAAATTTAATACATGCTCTTATCCCCAGTAGATTCCAGAAAGTTGCACATATCTACTGCCTGGGATGGATTTTTGCATGCTCCCTATTACTCCTTTTCATCAAATTCTTAGCCTGCTTTTTGCAAACAGAACACATGTACAGAAAAATTTACATGACTTTCACTTCTTTTACATATATAACTGCAGCCCATCCTTATCTCCCAGGAAGGAAGGAAAACAAAGGAAAAAGGAAAGTGTAGCAATACAAAAGCAGAGAGATAAGTTGTTATTATTATTACCTTTTGAAACAAAAGCTTTCATTCACCCTTCAACCTCCCTCCACTATCTTCTATCATATTTCAGTACATGTCTTCTAATACAGCTGAAGAATAGATTACAAATACCTTCAAATTTATCTAACTTACTTTCCATTCCATATATCATCTTTTCATATGCAGCTGTTTCTGTCACATCAGCAATCCACTCCCTCAGTAACAGTAATGCATCCTTTCAGCTTCTCAGTATTAGTTTTCAATACCATGAGACCAAAAAGGGAAATGCCAAGAAGCTTAGCCCCTGTATTTAGACTCTGTATATTCAAATAACTAAAACTGGCAAGAAAATATGGTGCAACTGGAAAAATTCACTGGAAATAGTTTTCATAGAACAAGACAAAAACAGAATAAAAGCCAAAACTGAAAGCAAAACAATTTATTTGTTTAATGTCCAGATTCTAGAACCTATTCAAATGTTAAGTACAAAGTATGAACAAAATAAAATGGTCCCACAAAGTGAGGAATTATAGAGTCTGGTAACTGCTGTTGTCCAGTTTCCTGCTGCCTCCATATCCTAGTGTTCCAAGCAGGCTTAGAGGAGAGGACAGCCACAAGAATCCGTGGTCCATGTGAGCCCTGTGAAAACTGAGGAAATGGAAATGCACATGGTGAAATTTTGCAGAACACTACAGGAGTATGAATGGTAAAAGAACTTAGTAAATTTACACAGCAGAGAAGTGGAATTACAGGATGGAACAGAGCTGCTGAGGCAACACATGATTGAAGAAATGGGATATGAATACTCAATCCATTAGCCTTGACAGAAAATCCTTAGTGTAGGTTTGGAAAGAGGCAGAAGGAGGAGCGTTGCTGTGAGGTGAGCAGGGCACAGAGGCATGGCACACAAATGGTTGTTAATGAAGACTGATGCAAACTCACAAGGTTACTTCTTGACCCAGCACTGACCAGATGTTGAAGATTCCAGAAGAGAAAAGTGAACATATGCCTGGAGTAGGAAAGAGCATACCCAGTCTGATACATCGTGAAATTACTGGATATCATGACTGTATTGGAACAAAGAAGTCTGTCTCTCAGGATGTAAGGAGCAAGGCAAGGCTTGCACTGCCTTGTGGGAAGGAGGTGGGTATCATGCCTGATGGAACAGAAAGGTTGAACCCTGCTCACTATTTGCTAACTTAGAAAATACAATCATTCCATACCAAACATATGAAACTTCTGAAAACCCCCTGCAGTCAATTTTAAAGGTGTAATTTCTCTTTACCATTCACCTAGCATCTCTGGTACTGATTTTCAGTTTGCCCCAAATAAATCCTGTTACAGGTGAGCTTTTCCCTTACATTTCATAGCAGCTGGAGTTTCTTTGTTTTCCTCCACCTCTTGCTTGTCACATAGAAGCACTTATGAAAAGTGTCCAATCAAATGAGCACTGAAAAAACTATCTTCTCTCCATTGTCCTTTTTAAAAGGTCTCTGCATTATGCCTTTCATCAGAGATGATCAGGAGATGAAGCATGCGGAGGGGCTGAGCACATCCTAAAGACATTCAGAACAAAATTTATTTAATATATCACCAGACTTTGAACTACTGTGTCTGCAGAGGTAAAAAAAAAAAAAAAATCCACCAAAAAACCAAAACAACCAAAATGTAAAAGTAGATAACTTACAATCTGATAGTAAGGATTCAGAACCAAAAAAATACAAACCAAAACCAATTAAAAAAGTGTTCTCCATTAGGTGTTAACTATAGTGTTGTGGTTATTTTCCATGGGGCCAACTTGTCTACTGATTCATCAGAATACAACTGCCCTGACCCACACTGATAGAAAATATGGGCCATAATGTGACCTTAAATTACATGCCTAAATACTTGCAAAGTACGTATACTGCACAGACCACTAAAAGGAGTGAGAGTAGCCTGGCTACTCTGACACTTTTCCAGTCTTAGGATTTTTATATGCCTTTGAACCTTTCAGTGTAAAGCCTGTTTCCATCGTATAATCATAGTATCTCTGGATCCACAGCTTTCTTTTTCAAGGTTTCCTTGACACACAACCACGCCCACACACCCCAGCCCCAAGTTCTTTTAAAATCTTGGAATAATATAAGGTCAGAACTAAATCCAAATTAAGTACATCTGGGGAAAGTGGAAAAACCTGAACTCCATCTTGTTGCCTTGAACATCCTATGGTTGCATAACAACAAAATGCCTTTGTTCTCACAACTAAAGTATGCATCAAGAATCAAAGAAGCAAGAAAAAAAGGGAATGTTCCAAGCTATTACTGTAACAATCCAATTACAATGCCTATCAAACTTAACTTCACAGGTTATAGCTCCTAATTGCCTGACAAAAATTGACACTTCAGTCGCAACAGCATAATATAATCAGAGTCCAAATTAAATTTGATCGTGGGCAGAAAACGATGCTATCATTCGGCGGCATGGAAACAGGAGATCAACTAGCATGATATCAAGGATCAGAAATGAAAATTATTCATTAATGGCAATGGTTTTCTGATAATGGAAATGACACAGTTCAGACGGCTTCGTAAAAACACTATTAATTAAAAAGATGATAGACCTAACAAGGCATAGAAACCAGTGGAACCTTTCTCTCTGCTTGTTAAGGTGAAGGATGACAATGTTTAAGAACAGAAGTTTATGCACTTTTGTGGAAAGTATTTCGCTGATTCTGTAGCAAGTTTACTGGTTCTTGCTTAGTGAAGCATCTTTCTCTAGGGTGCTGTGTTATAGGGACATAAAAAGTGTCTAAGGCCATAATATGGCATTGTAATAAGCATGAATACTACCAGCTATAAAACAGAAGGGTCCAATTCATAAAAAAATGCACATGGGATTTTTGCATACTCCCAAGAAAAAGGTGCAGAGAAAACTATTTTATTTCCCTGTACAAGCAGATCTGTCCCCACTGTACTTTGGGGAAATACAGAGGTGCTTTATGCTGGAAAGAGATCAAGGCAGAAATCCACCCTCAAAAGTTTCCTTGAGCAAGAGAAGGCAAGGCCTGTGCCTCAGACTGCTGAAGTTCAGACAATGCCTCTGTGTTCCTTGCACAGAGCTCCTGATATTACCACAATAAAAACCTCCAATACTAATACAATGACACAGTATCATGTTTGAAATAACTGTCTCAAAGGGTTCCATTGAAACCACTGGGTTCTTCTGCTACGTCTGGAACAAATCAAACTGCAGTTGTCCTGTTTGAGGAAGAAAAGGTCTATTGGCTTGTTAATGATTTCCATGATCTACTCCCCTGTGCTATGTTCAGGCTCTACACCCTGCAGGATGGGTCACTCCCCAACACACATGACTAAAACTGCTCTTGAGGACCGTCAGCTCTTTCTTCTTCAGTATCTGAGAGAAGCAAAGAGGCATCCCCTGCTGCAATTCCTTGCTCCACAGGCATCTGCTTTGGAAATGCACAAGCATGGGCCTCTGAAACTTCTTGCTGTGGCAAGCCAAAAATTCAAAAGTCTGAAAAATAAAGGACTTTCAGAAAGAACAGAAGGAAAGAACAGGCAAAGAGATGGTTCCTTGGAAAAGGATGACTCAAAGCAGATCCTCCTGACCCTAGAATGCAACTACAGTACATTTGAGCAAATCAGAGTCCCGATAACAAATCTCATGTTCCTTAGATTGTCTAACCAAGGGTCACTCAAATCCACAATGCATCATCTCAAGCTGCCTCTAAACTATCTTCGCCTGATAACTAACACCCTTAAAGATCACCTCACTTACAAAAATAAAAAAATAAATTAAGATAAAATACTTAATACTAGTCTGTTTTTAGCAGCTTCAAAAACTGAAAAACATGCAAATAATGGATATACTTTTAACTTTCCGTAACTATTTGATAGTCTTTGTTCAGAGTGCACAATGTTTGCCTGAATTGTCGACTTTGTTTTTAAAAATAAAACCTTTTGAAAAAACCTTTAAGAAAAGCTCTACCTTTGTTTTTAAAAATTAAAGGGGGTGATGATATTACCTAAACTGTATATCACCATTATACTGTAAAAGTAAGAGCTCTGGAGCAGGTCCTCCAGTTTCAGTGCATTTTATTGAAACACTCTTTAGCTCTTTAAACACAATCATTTAAGATCGATGCGAGGAATGTTGGAATTCAACATGTAGACAGGTGGAGACAGTAATAGGTATGACTGGAGGAAACAGACATCCTATAACATCAGCTAGCATGTCATTAAACAATATTGCAGCTACTGTATGATTATCTCTTGGGTTTTAATAACTTGACTTCATGATAGGTGTTATAGATACATCCAGAAATTTCAAAACACACTGTATCAATATTTTTTTTTTCATTGTGTAACAGGGTTTGGAACTAGGAAGAATGAAAAATAAGGAAAGAAAATAGAGATCAGAGTTTGGGGTTATTTTAATAAATAATTTAATTATATTGCTTATGATGTATTCTAGGAAATAATGTAAACTCCTTTCTGATAAGAGTGGCACTGTTCAGCAGCAAAAGTGAGCTCTGCAGCAGGGAATTTAACACAGAGGCAGCCAACACTCAAATCCATTGTGACCATTAATCCTGAAGGGTAAGGTTATAGATTGAGTCATCTAATGGATAAATTCCCCCCCACACCCCTCCTACCCTCCGAATTCCAGTGAATTAAATCCCATACATGCTCTTTAAGCATTGCAGGGTAAGATTTACACCGACTAACTCCCAGCATTGATGGGAATTTTCTGGTTAATGTGGTTGCAGGAAATGTCACTTGATGTACTTTGTTTTGTGGGCATGTTCTGTTCAAAGGTGGTATTTCAGGTAAAAAAAAAAAAGAACTAGAACATTTAGACTAATAAACAGGTCATCAGCCAGGATACTTTGCAAACTAATAAAAGAGATCCGTGTCCTTGTCTCTGCAAGGTCTCATTCACAACACACTGGTGATTACAGATTACTGAGTCACCTTTTACTTCACCACCTCTCTGTTCATCACATGCCCCTTTCCTGTGAAAATTTAAAGGGGTCTTGAGTTCATGCTGCAGACAGCACAACATCTCACATTAAGCAAAATCCATTTCCACCTTATCTATGCTAACAGTGTAAAATAAAAACAATTGTCATTCTTTAGTTCAACCCTCACCAGAGATGAATCACTGTAAAAAGAGATTCATACCTCTGCATCCCACAGCCATTGACCCTGGGAACCTAACAGGAGGAAAACACCTGGCTCAGGTAGGGCCTCTGTGGCTAACAGCCTTCCTACAGACTCATTGAAGTTGTAACTCGTGATAGGTACAATATGAAATTCTTTGGTTTTCCAGCTACACTCACTGAACCAGGAAATACACAGTATTAAGAAGAAAATAAATAATGAAATTAAGCTTAACAGGGTTGCTGGCCCATTTTCAGCTCCCCCATTCTAAAACTTGCAAGTATCACCATTAGGCACTTTGCCAAGTCTATTTCTCTGGTGAATTCAGGCTTATGCACCACTCGAGAGGAGTCTGTTAATGACTACAAAGATCCACAGCTGTTTACAGTTTAGACTCAGTGGTGGACCAGGCAATAAGCTTGATCCAACAATGAAGTTGTTGGACTCTCACAGCAAGAGGAGACATTGTGTCAACTATTTGCTTGCTCATAGGGTGAATGACTACCAGGACAATTTGGCGGGGCTATACAGAATGGGGAAAAGAGTAGGTATGAATTGGAGAGAAGCTGTGCAGGGCCCTGAAAATGAAAGAAGACATGTGTAAAGGAACCAGGCTTAAATAGTTTGCAAAAGTATATAAACGCAGTAACAAATGAACAGACCGGGAAAATTTTTTAGCACACATCCAAAAACTGAAAAAACCTATTCAGAAAATACTTCAAAATCAGATCTATATTTACTTGTCGAAGTCTCCTGTGAAATGATTTACCGTAATTTTTTTTTTCTTTTCTTTCTTAATTTTTTTATTAGTTGCTTGCCATGCAAAGTTTTCCTGTGGAAAGTTTGAGGGTTTTCATGAATAAATAAATGAGAGAAACAACTTTTCCCAGTAGGGTCTGGTTTTCAGGAAGATATGTGCTGGTTTAAAGGTAAACCAGCAGGAGAAATAAATCCAACTCAAAAAGAGATTACAAGTCAGAGTTACAATTTAATAAAAAGATTACAATTAATACAATGATACAGAGGAAAAAAAATGGGTTTAACCCCCAAAAACAGATGTATAACCCATGACCCTAGGGCACGAACAGAATGGAGTTCATTAGCCCCTGTCCTGAGTGCCACATGGTCCCCCTGAGTACAATGGAAAGGTAAAACGTGTGGGTGAGGATGATGGTCACAGTCTGGTCAAGAGATGCAGTCACAGTCCTGTTGAGGTTCTGGTCCCCCTCTGGATCCAACAAGTGGTATCAGAAGCCCCCAAACCCCAAGATTATATATGCTTAGATTTAGATGGGAATGCCCAGTACCTTCCCCAGGGTGAGGAGTTTCACAGTGAGTGATTTACTCTGTGAGTCATGGGATACTCCTTGATGGTCCATTAGCAGACATGATCCCTCAGGCTGAGTGTGAAGGTGTTAATGACTCCCAGGAGAAGAGTTATCACACCTGAGTCATTAGTGTGAAGACAGGAACATCCTCCAATCTCACAGAGTTCTTTAACACTCAGCTTGTAGCCCCAGGGGTCAAGTGTGCCCTGGGCAGCTGCTGCAAATGATCCAGCTGCTTTAACAAGGACATGATAGTAAAAGACAGACAGACTACAAGACACTGCAAAAGACTGGTGGAAAACATAAGAGAGGTTTATATTAAGCTTCACATTTTTAGACATGGAAAGGAATGTGATATTAAAAAAATACCTCAGAAGGTGTTTTAGATAAAAAGAAAAAGGGGGAATCAGATAGAAAAAGCAAAAACGATCCTGCCAGGGGACACAATCATTCAACCAGCATATCAAAGTAATATGGGTTGAGGGCATCTTTTCTAACCATACTCTGGCTACAAGTCCAAATTGTCTCCTGACTAGGAATGGATGTAATAATCTACTTTTAAAACGAACAAAAAAATATTCTTCAAAGAAGAAGTCCTGAATGCCAAGACAAGCAGCTCTGAAAAGAAGGATTCAAATATTAAAAATTGATGAAATTAGAAAATTTGCCAAAAAGGTACCTTTGTCAATGCCAGATTTTAAAGCAGGACCTGGCAATGTGCAGTGGTCTAAGTTCATTTCACTTAGAAGCAGTACATTTCTCATTAAGGCAGCATTTTCAGTCTTTTCAGTTAAGATAGTTCCCAGAACTTCCACATCTGGTGCCAAGGGGTTGTAACAAACTTATAGAAAGCATGTCTCTGTGAGTGAGCAGCTGATCAAGTAATTGATTGACTAGATGGTATTAAGTACAAAAATACAAACGGGAAGGATGAAAATATTTCTGGTAAAGTGAAACCCTCCATATTTACCTAATAGATTATCTACAACAGGAAATGCTTATTTGACTACTTGATTGCAAAGTCAGGAAGGTTCTTGGCCTCACTGACTTCACTGGAGTGATGAAAATTTACCAGCGGAAGATCTGTGCCACCAAGATTGTTTCTTAATGCAATGGCAAGCTCTCAAATTTATAAAAAGCAGGACACAGGAAATACAAACATGAAATATCTTTTATTCAGTCACTTTTCTTACACACAGGATTTTCTAATATACACATCTCCAGAAAGCAGGAAGGAAAAGCAGTAGAAATATGTAAACTTATAAAATTCTGTTTCAAATTGAACTCTCATTTTTGACATTTTTGTATGTGAAGTACACCTCAGTATAAAAAGGGCAGCCGAAGAGCTACTGAAAACCAACTTCCTTCAAGGGCATAGATGTATTGAAGCTTTTCTTGACTCGCTGCCTGCCTGAGACCTTAAGCACTCAAGACTTGCAGTACAATTTTAGGCTGCCCACCCTCAGATTTGAAAATATCTTTTTCATGTAAGCAGATTAAAACTCGATGCCCAGTTTCCAGTGTGTGCCTGTGAATTGCCTTCTGAAAATGGACTACTCTACCTTGTGCCACTGATGCTAAAAAGAACCATCATCAGAGAACATAAAGGGATTTCTGTGACTATACAGCTTTTCCAAATTCCAGCCCACATCAGAGTGAAGTAATATCTTTGTGTGGCACATGCTTACAGGTTTTCTGGAGTGATTGCAATCTAAATATTGGCAGCAGATAAAAATGAGTATACTGTGCCATATAACACTGTTCACCATGATTGTCCAAGGAAATTGTTATTCAGGAATTGGAAGTCAGAAAACAAAAGGCAAAAATCTGTACCCTAAACGTATCACAGTGGGAATCCCAGGCCTCATGGACCAATATATTACATGACTACACAGTTCTGACTGTTCATGCACCCTCATTTTACATTCAATTTCTTCAACAGTTCAGAAAATTCTTTCAGTATCAAGTAAGTCAGATCAAAGTAAATGTATAATATGCATGAACAGGTCCACTTTGTATAATATTAGCAATGTAATTTCTGTCAGAAAAATGAAATTAAGAATGTAAAAAAAAAAAACAACTAAAGAGATTAAAAGCAGCAACACAACAAGCAAAGAAAAAGCTGTCCATATTTGAGGGGGGAGGTTATTGTAACACACAAGGCTTTTTGTCATCCCACTCAGGCCTCTCTATAACCCAATGCTATAATAGTATCTTGGATTATAGATACTATTCCCTATTGATACCTAAGGGATGAAGCATTTAGATGGTCCCCATTGCAAAATATTTTTATTTCTCATCCCTTTAAGATGTCAATTTAAACTCCCCGAAAAAATGGAAACTGCTTTTCTTGTAGACTCTTATCTCAGACTTGGTTAAAGTCTGAATCATAGCACTTACACCCTTACTTCCTACTCATTTTTACATGTACATATTATAGTAGAAGCAGCTACTGCAGCAAGTGCATGCAGCTGTGTCAGGTGAGATATCATATGATCTAACAAAACCTGCTAACAAAATAAATGTGCTATGATTCATCATCAATTAGGTAGAGACATACGGCTTTTCTTTTTTATTTTATTAAAAAATAAATAGGTGCTTCCCCATGGTTAAGATATCATTCTACAATGCATAGGAGTTTGCTGCTATCTGCAGGTAAAATTCTCTATTACTGAGTAAAAATCTGAAAAGGAAGCCAAGCATTTAGCTTCTGGTTTTAATTGCAGCTTCAAACAATTTAATGTAAAAACCCCAGATCTAGGCAACATGAAGGAAAATTAAGAACCCATACATGTTTTCTTTCTAACATGACAAGCTACAGGCACACCATTCTTAGGATGTTTTGCTTCCAAGATCTGCTGGTAACCGTGGGCAGGATCAAGGTTTTGTGCAGCCATCCAAGGCAGCTCTGGCACTCTCAAACTTTTGCAGAAGCAAAGAATTCTTAGGATGCAAGAGTATTCTTCTGATGCTCAGTAGCCCTCAGATGTCCTCTGAGCTGTGGTAGACTGCCAAAGCAATGGGACACAGAGCTTGTTCCACAAATGCCAAAGATTTCAGGGAGACTGCAGACTATGTCAGGAAAGGCAGTTGAAAAGGGTTACAGACAAGTTGTGATTTGTCCCTCTATTCACATGGCAGGCCTAGAGAGCCAGATATACAGATCGTGCCTCACAGTCCTCCTCTCCATTCATTCCACTACATGACATGGTACTGTTTTCTTGTTTATTTATTTATTATTATTCTATTTCCACTTTTAGTCTTCAATTTGTTCTACAAAAATGGAATTAACTGAAATACATTCAACACTCTGAAGGACAATTGTCACTGCATTTCCTCACTTTCAAAGTCAGAAGCAGACAAAAAATTTTGCATGTGCTTTACACAGCTCACTTTATGAGAATGCTACCCCCAAAGAATAAAATAAGTTGCAAATAATTTCTAGATTTATAGTTATGCTCCTATAGCACTTTAGCGTCCTAGGACACATTAGCTTAAATTCCTTGGGAATACTATGGGTGACACACTTTTTCTGTTTTGAGCCTTAAATGTATAGCTTGAGATTTGTTCCAAAGACAGCAAGCAAGACAGCTTTGACTATTCTGTGGATAGAAAGATAAACAATGATAGAAGTCATTAAACAACACTTAATCAAGCAAGATCATATTGGAGGAGTCATTACAGGAAATATTGACTACAGGAAATTACACGCCCCACATTATCTCATCAAGGCTTAGATAGTCATCTTGCAGTATTTCACTGCAGTACTATAGTAAGCTCTCTAGCTTGTTATCAAATGCACATCTCCAAGGCTGTGATCAAAAATTAAGAGTTGCTGGTGTTAAACTTTTCCTACTCACCATTTTTTAATGTGGCCTCAATTTATGAAAAGCTGACATAACTTTTGGGTTGTTTTCAAAGAAGAGTTTCAATACAAGCTGAGTTCAGCTTGTGGGTAAGAGACGGGAGCCAGAATCACTTAGCACAAAGAGAATATATAACACATGAGAAAGAAAATTACAAAATATCCATCACCAAAGTTTCTCCTTTTAACCTTTAAGTGTAGTCAAAACCTAATGACTTGCTAATTATCAGGAGTTTAATGATGCCTCTAAGCAGAGGTTGTACTACAGCACACAGTGTCCATGAACCTCTAGGATCTGAGGTTACCTCGTGACTTCAGCCTGCAGTGAATTCTCTCCTTCTTCAATTCTGCTTCTAAGAAAGCTTTCAACCCACCACCCCCCTCCCCATTGTTGCTACCAACAGTGAAGGAAACAATTTTGAACTCCGGCGTAGGCTGGGCTCCAGATGGCTGCCAGCTTTTTAAGCGCTGAGTTGACTAACCTTGCTCAAAGCAGGTCTGTAGAATGCAGTGCTTCAAATATCAGTGTCTGCTGGGATTGCATCTATATATGTGGAATCCCACCGTTCCCATCACTAGTGTAGCTGAATGAGTGAATCAGGAGTAAGGATAAAATTGAGGAAAATGCATGAGACCTCTCCCTCTCTGATGTTGAATCAGCCCATTAAACAGCAGGGAGCAGCTGAGCATAGATTTTCCTTGAGCTTGCTGACCACTAAAAGCAAATTAATATAACCCAGGCTGAGACTGGGGCTGGGAAAGACCGAGAGGTTGACTTCCATGTGGAGATGAAAAAGATTGTCCTGAATTCAGCCCAGGTCAAAGAAGTGGTTCAGGAATGAGCAAAGTTATTTCTCATCAGAGCCATTTTGTGAGAACAGAAACTATGGGCAATGACTAAAATTCACTTACTTGATTATGATATTTATAATTGTTATGGATTGACAACAATAAAAACATTAGCAAACCATTCTGGAACGGAGTCACTCACTTTCTGAGAATAAAATTTATGGGGACAGTTTGATGCTGTTTCCCTGGAGTCTGCCAGTCTGACCTCAGCCACAAATAAAGTCTTTTCAAATGTAAGGAAATAGCTCTGGGATATGTAATATCTGATGTAAAGAGAAAAAGCAGCATCTTCATTGCTAGCCACAGGAAGGCCTGTTTTCTTTGGTTCTTGCTCATATGAGAGTTAGTGCATGAAATATAAATTGCTGCTCAACATTTAAACTTGAGAGAGCCAATTAATACTGCCTTCTCAATGTGGTTTTGGAGGTTATTTCAACTAAATCCTTTGTATGAAAGCAGTTGCTGCATGCTGGATTTCTAGGTGTTTCTGAAAGGTTCTCCTTGGTGGGTAGTTTAAGTTCTACAGTGCATTCATCTCTCCCTTCGATTACTGCAACCTCCCTTCTCCCTTTCCCTCCCTGATAGCTGTGTCACTCTCCTGTAGGCCATCTGAGCACTGCTGCCAAATAGATGGTCTGCACCATCTCTCACTGCAGCTTACTGTTCTGATCAGCTCTCTTGGTCAGTGTCCAGTGATCCCTCATCTTACTTCATATTTTTGTTCTCTTCCTCCAGGCTCATCTCTTCCATCGTTGGCCGAAATAACGTATCTTGTTCCTGCTGTGAGAGCCTACAGACTTTCTGAAGGATAGCTGATTGCTGTTCCAGCAAGAAGAGAGAAATTTTGTATGTTAAGAAGTGGAATATAACAGGAATCACTCAAAAGGCCACAGGCATGTAACTGTTTTCTCCATATTTCTGTAAGGCTTTCTAAAGGCATACTCCTTCAACCAGCTCCTCAAGACAACAAGGAACGCAAGGATCTGTACCAACACCAGAAAATCTTGAACCCAGAGTAACAGACACCTTATTTTTAATTTCCTCTAAAGGGTTATCACTTCAGCAAAGTTCACAGAAGTCACTCCCATTCTGAAAAATAAATTATGTCCTGGTCAGAACGTGATCCTGGCTCTCAAATCCCTGTTGTCCTGCTGACTTACCTATAAGCTTGGACATATTGCCTTTCAGCCCAAGCTCTGGGTCTCCAGCAGTGCTATAGGGATAACGGTGTTTTCCAATCCCACAGGAACTGTGTGAGGAGGAATTAATTCCTGACTGTGTGATATTAAGACTCTGAAAAGTCAGTACAGAGGAAGGTGTCAGGGCCTGTAAGACTATTGCAGAGGAAATAAATCCCTTCCTTACTTTGTGTTGCTGCAGACAAAGTCTTACTATGGTAGGCATCCTCACATAAAAGAAGGTAGGATGTATCTCACCATTCTAGAATTCTAGAACTGAGGTAATTTTATAGTCAGAGTAAGGAATTAGATATTTCCATGTATAATACATTTGGTCTGTTTTAGGTATCCATATCACACTCTATTCATCTCCACACACAACTCGGGGAGTCTGTTGGCTTACAAGGTCTGGGACACAGTGAAGAGATTAAACGACTGGTATTTGGTCCTTTGGAAGAAGTGGGATGAGGAAGTACAATGACTATATTTCACCTATCAAATATATTTTCAAAATATATAAAGAATTGCAAGGGAACAAATATTTCAAATCATTCACTTCAGTCTTTAAGAGGGATTTTTAAGATTCTCCTCTGATTACACAAACTGGGTCTTCATTTTATTTGTTGATGTATCAGGAATACTAACTCTATTCAATAGTTGCTTACTAGCAGACAAATGTGTCTTACAACAATCATGCAGGATAAACAAACTTTCTTTTATAATTCTTCTGTGTGCTGCAGTGTGATATGGACAGCAATTGCAATGTTCTTTGATGATGAAATTAAGCAACAAAGGGTCTTTCAATGTTTTATCTTAACTAAAATTTCAGTATTTATACATATAGAGCATTTCACAGAAATCATCAATAATGTGATAGGTATTATTGTGTAGTGAAGGGGATACCTTTGAGACACATCAAATCTGTCCCATGCAAGATGATGAATTTCTCTGCAATATGTTTACGGATGTTGGAAAATTTGACTCCTTTTTCAGAACCCTCAAATCAAGCCTAGACAGATAAAAAAGGCATCTCTGGGAAAAACTTAGAGATTTACAGTCTGATAAATCTGAAATTATAATCCTTGGTGCATCTGGCATACACAGGACACTAGGTTCTAAACTTCATCAGTATGTGCTACTAAGCATCTCCTGGTGAGATAGATCCAGATTTCCTGAACGCATCTTCAGACAGTCCACCAGACAATTTTGAGCTGGAATTACTGGAATTTGTTCAAGCTGAGCTATACAGGGTGGTTGTAGGTCTCAGAATTTAGTATTTGTTTTTGATTGCTTGTCTCCTGAACTGCTTTTCTTTGTAAGCGTATCTTCATTCCTTTGAATATAAAGAGAGTTTTAGGAAGCTGTTTTACCGGCATTGCCTGAGCCTCCTTTGCAAGAACAAATCACCATCAAATTAGGGACTTCTGTGCAATCGTTTTGATGATGTTCTTCACATCTACTCCGCAGATTTGTAAGCGAACATACAAGTTTCAAGATAAAGCAAATTCTCTTTGTTTTGAATTTTCTTTATTTATCTGACTAGTTTATTTCTCTCTTAAACTGCATGAGAACAAGTGTGACCACTGAAGATGTGAGGTTGGTGAGATATAGATATTATGCCTTAAACAAAGATAACACTAATGAATTCACATTTAACCTTTTCAGCCCAGTGATAGAAAAAGATTTTCAGTCACTTTAGCCTGAGCTACATTTGCACTCAGGGTCACCTAAAGAAAAGGACAACACATTCATCTTTATCCTCCTTGAGTTGTGGAACCACTCAGATAATCTATAGCGAGTTGCAAAGTGAAATTAAATACCTTAAAATGCCATCTATCTGATCCCCAATTAAAACATAATCTTTTTAAAGCTGTCAATAGCTGCTGACCAGAATCAATAAGGGGAAGATTATGACTGGCACTTCTCCAGTGATCTTCAGGCAGACTGAAAATACACTGCTGTTGTCAGGTCAGCAGGAAAAGGGGAAAACTGGACCCCAAGCAGAACTACACCATAGACAAGTGGAATTTGAGATCCTATGCAATGATCCCGCTGGGCAGTTTTTGGGTTTACGGGGCCAGGGAAGGGAAGTATTCTTGTTTTTTTCTAGCTATGAAGGGAAGGAAAATGATGCATGAGAAGGTCTCAAAGAAATAACGCTAGAGTCTTAAAATTATGAATCTTTAGGAAAGTATTTGTAAAAGAAGTTTTACTTTGATCCTTCTATATATGTACACTGAAGTTCCTGAGTCAAATTCATCCAATGTCTTAAGAATTTGAGGCATACTAATTTCATTTGCATTTAAGGAATATAAGCTTACATTTATCTAAGAAGATCCTGGATATTCCTCATCATTGCTACAGGAGTTAAAGTTTTAACTATCTAAATCTAGTGTTTGACATCAGTGACGTGAATGATCCCTACTACAGCTTGTAAGCTTAGGGTAAGAGGCCTAAACTACTTCTTTTCCTCCTGACCTACATTAGGATTGCTTTTATTTCTAGGCCAGAATGAAAAGTTCAGCATAAAAAACTGTTTCCTGGTGTGCAGAGGGCTTAGTAGCCTTTCTACCCACAAGCTGTTGCTTCCCTCCAGCCTTCCACAGTACAGATTGTGGCACAAATGCTCCAACCTGTCTGTGAAGTTAGAGCAGTCAGAGCAATACACTTATTGTACTGACAAAAAAATCACCACAGCACTACCTCTAAAGAAAATTCTTTCAACGCAATCCATAACTGGTGTTAAGTTGTCCAACAGTCCTTACAACTACATGGTCAAGAGTAGCTCATACACGTGAATTTCCCTTCTCCTGCTGCAATAGCCATGAAGCTCTAGATCTGAAAAAAAAAAAGGCTACTGCATTGACCGAAACTCACCTAGACCTTAGGGATGGTGATCTCAACTTGACCTGACAAACACTAAATCATTTAATCTCTATGCATCACTTCCCATCTGCAGAAAAGTGGGAGACAAATTCCTCATGCCTCTGCTGATCTGTGGAGAAGCACAAGAATCGTTCAAAATGTGGACTTGATAAGCACCTAAAATCAACAGAAGCAAATCTGGGGCCTGAAACTGTTTCAGTGAGAAAACACATAAGGGATTGTAGCACAGACATAATATGCTGAAACAGCATTTTTATGCGCTGTTTGCAATTAAGTGGGTTGATGAACAACATATCTGACTTTTCTCGCTGTTATCCATCATTTAAATATAAGCTTTAAAATAGCTAGTTTTCTTATAAAACTTGGTATATTTCGCAAATAATTTGGGTAAGAAGACCTCTTTGCAAGTAAAACAACCCATTCTAAAGTTACTTTCTCCAAAAACCTTGTGAAGTGCAATATGTAGTTGTATTTTCCTGACCACAGGAAAACTAACACAGAAGCAGTCATGGCATCTCAAAACACAACTGCAAACATACCAGCATAAAATTTCTGAAATCAGTCTGGCCCTGCTCGTTTTATAGGAGCTGTTTGGATCCCTTCAGATTTGCACATTGCCCTGCAGATTTCTTTGGTATTGGCCACTTTTGTAACCTATTGGATGGGATTATCACAGCACTATTTTGTTCAGAGTACAACTTCTTTATCTCATTAGAATAGCAGAGACAAGGCTCCTAAAAAGTGACTGCACTGCATTGACATTTTGAAGCACCTCTATTAGTTCATTAGCTATATAGAAAACGCTGCTGAAATTACACAAAACTGCATCTGGATAAGGTCAGTTTCAAAACTAGCTCATTCTACTCATAAATCACATGCAAATAATCTAGCTATTGCAAAGTTAGAGTTGTCAGAACTCAAATAGTAGAACATGTAACAAACTATATCCAAAACCTACAAAAGAAGAAAACCTGCTAAATGTTGTTCAATACCATGTTTAATAATTTCAAGTATTTCTGTGGGGCTTTGTTGCCTTCTTTTCTAAACTTTGCATTCAAAAGTAAGGCTCCATCCTCTGAGAATGAGGTTTCTTGTTTGGAGGCAACAGTGTCCAAAATCTTTTGGCCTTATAAGACTGGTACATGTAAAAAATCATCACTGAAATCAAAATGAAGCTAGACAAAGTAACTAGAAAGAGACTTTGCATGCAGAATGTTTCTTAAAAGAAGAAAAATAGATCTTTCTCATTTTTATTGATGGGGCAGAAACAATGGCAAGAAGCAAAACATTAATATTCCAAAATGGTTCAAAATTTGTCTTATGACTTATAGAAAAGTGACATTCAGACAAGAAGGGCAGAAAAGATCCAAAACAGGCCTACTTCCGTGGTAAGTAGAGTGAAGAGAAAAATCAGGCCTAGGAAAAGCAAAGAGGTTGCTTCCAGATTATTTTCAGAGTCTAAATTTAGCTAGCCAGATTGGAAAACGTTCGCATATGCATAATGGAAATTCTTGCCCTGTGTTTGAACAGGAGATATCACTGTGTGTTTCAAACAGTATTTTAGTGGTTCCCCAATACATTATTAATTGTAACAAACAACAGCAAAGAAATCAAAGAAATTAAAGTAAAAAATAAGCCAGCTGTAAACAGCTGCAACCTCTTGTTCTCCTTAATCATTTAATTCCATACACCTATATTGAAATTTCACACTACGCCTTAGCAGGGCACTGTCACAGCAAAACACTAGAATGTTGATATTGTGCTAGGTCAAGAGTTAAGTAAGTTCAGTCCACCCCTGCTATTTTGTGTTTTAAAGCAGTCCTTACTCTAGGCAGACTCTCTATGTTATTATTACTTCTTGAATGATAAGAGCTGGGATTGACCTTCAAAAGAGATTTAAATGGCCTTATCCGAAAAACAGTCTGTGAACATCTATAAACTAATGTGCTGCCTTTACACCTCCTTTCTCAGAGAGGAGGTGTAAAGGCAGCACATCAAAGTCAGCAAGGAACTTACAATAATGGATTTCAAAGTCAAAAATCTAATGCAAATCTAAGTATTTGCTTATAGACTCTTTGAAGTCTTGACAGATTAAGTTTAGAAGTATTTTCATAGATGGTATCTACATAATCTAATAGAGATGATTTCAGGAATTGAGTGGATGTTTCCAGTAGATGTTTTGATTATGGAACACCATTTTTCAATAACATTAATAAAGAATACATTTTTGTTTAATTTCTTTTAAGTTTATAGCACAATACTGAGTGTTTAAAAATTATACTCTGAATCTGGGGAAAGGTTTTAATCTCAAGGGAAGAAACTGACAGATGCACAGGATAGAGGAGTCCCATCTCTGCTATGCTTATATAATATAATTGACTTTGTTAAAGGACATTTAGGTGTTGTTTGATTTACATCCTATGTCAGCTTAATGCATCAACCACATAAGGTTCAACTTGTTTAAATATTTCATTTTAAAAGGTGCAGTAAGCTCATAACTTCACCAACATCCACTCTTCCCTGACTAAAATGGATTCTCCAGTTTAATCTATTACACTAGGAGTAAATGAAGATTTCACCCTTTCCCTTGACAGAGGAACTGAGGTTGTCATATTACTTGTTACCATCAAAGTTGAAGAAGATGCTAGCAAAAGTGTGACAGTAATTATATATTTTTCCTTTTATTAAAAAATGTGTAAAATAAGACTTGCAATATAAAAATGCAAAAAAAAAGAAAAAAGAAAAAGAAAAAAGCCAATATTATGTTGCTTGTATTGCTTATTGAAACTATTCTTTGCTGTTAGTTTTGATATCAGAATGTTTCTTTTAAGTTTAAAAAAAAAAAGAGTAAAGTGTTTGGGGTTTTTTTCCAGGTTCAGTTTGATTTATGTTTATTTGTTGACATATTATGAGAGCTATATTTTTCAAATTATATACACTTACAGCTGTTGGAATTACAGCTGTGTTTGCAGACCTACTCTGCACCAGAAAAGTTTTCCCGGTTTTAGCATGCCAGAAAAACTCATTCTAGCATGCCAGAAAAAAACAACTCCTAGTGTATGCATAGTTAAATATCGAGATAGGTTTTTGCTTCTATATCTTTATGTTGCTAGAGCTTTCACTAGCAATATTACAAATAAATAAATAAATAACAATCTCAACCAGCTTAACTTTCCAAGAAATCACTGGCATAAGCTGAACATGTTTATAAGTTTTCTTACTAAGATTTTAGAGGACTTATATTGCCCCACAAACACATGAGGATATCTACTATACATTACAAATCAGCCCTAAGTAGTATGAGGCTTTTTAAAACAACCTTTGCAGCATTCATGCTCAAATATTTTTACAAAGAGCCAATATGTCACCCCACTTTTCTGAACATGGGCAAATTGAGGGTCTGAGTCCGTGTATGATGCAAGAAATAATGTAGAGACTCCATAAGAAAGAACAAGGTAACCTGGAGATCCCACCTTCTCTCTTAGTTGAATTTTCTTCTATCTACAGATGGGTAAAACTACACAAGATACAGATTTCTGCAAATTCATCAGCTCAGTCTCTTGAACGTAAGCTATGAGACAACAGAGTGATGCTGCCTTTCTTTGAGCTTTACACGGATTTTTTTTCTTTATATACTCAGGAAAAATGGAACAGAGAATTGGGACTGTAGTCTTCTGCATGTCTCATAATTATATTACTTAAAACCTTTAAGTTACTTTCAAACTTAAAGGTTTGAAAGCATAAAGTGACAAATATTATCAGATGTGGGCTTGAACAGAAATATCTGTTACAAACTGTATATATCCAGGGAGCTTGACTCCTTCCTATAACAAAATATACAGAGCAAGATTTTAAAACTGAAGTAATGTTAAAATCTGATGTGTTGTTCAGACAGTCTTAGAGATTAAACTACATAAACAAGCAGACAAGGTATTTTTCCTTCCTAAATTGCAAAATTATCTTGATTAAACTCTGGCCACAAGGAGAGAATATACTTTGCTCATTACGCTGCCTGCTCCTTTGAGTCCAAACCAGAATATACATGAATATACTTTCCCCCTTTCTTCCTCAGCAGGTGTTTACCAGACAGCAGCAGATTGAAACAGAAATCTAGGATTTTTACCTTCACAGCCTGGATGACTGGAATAAACTACTTCATATCTCCCTTCTCTAGTTTTCTGTCTTTAAAATGGAAATGATGACACCCGGTTCTGCAGCTCTGCGATCCACAGATGTTTGTCCATTTAAGCCAGCATAATTTTATTTTCTTTCTCGGTACCCTGGTTCTTTTTTCCATTGGCACTGATCTCCAGCTATTTGATGACTTCTGTGTCAGGTTACACGCATACCAACCTGCACGGAGTGCACTAGTGAGGCCGTGCTCTTTTCGGATGGCTCACAGATATGCAAAGGTTCACAGCAACCCTCGTGCCTCTGGGGATCAAGTGAAACTTCAGGGTGAGACCAGTGCCCTAAGCAGTCACATTCACCTTAACTGTGGGGATGAGGGATTTAAAACACCACATCATGTTTGGTACTGTTGCCCTAGAGTGCTTGTTTTTCTTTAATGAATTCACTCTTTTGAGCTATTTTTGGGGGGAAAGAACCTTTCTTCTTCATGCTCGTGTTTGTTTTACTTTTAAGGTGTGATCAAAGCGAGTCCTGGTCGTGTAATCATTTAATGCATTTTGGCTGCAGTTTCAGCCTTCTTTGAAATTGATCCCTTTTCTCTTTCCTGTGACAGCCAAACTTTACCTCCAGGTAGTAAAGGAGGCTTACAAACTCTTTTATATCTCACATCTGCTTTCAGCCCATTAATCACCCAGATTGTAGACAGTTTCTTCCCTCTCCTATAGAGTGTGATTTTGTCTAGACTAGGAATTAAAGAGTGAATTTTAACATGGTCCAGTTAACATGTTTAAATGTGGACCAGGCTGTTTATCCTTCAACTCATGTTCAGCCAAGCAAGTTAACACTTATGAAGAAATTATGCTTCAACACGACAAGTTTAACACATGCCAAAATATGAACTCTCTTATTTAAATTACAGGTGAAATTTTGGCCCTTACAAAATCAACATAAGTTTGCTATTAATTTCAAATTACCTACAATTCTCAGAGCTTTAAGAATACATTAAACAGAATAACTTGAGTAAGAGCCACTATTTACTATAGTTCTGATGTAGGAGCTAAGAATTGCCCTGTGATTCCATATCTTTAGCGACACAACTCCTTTTGCCACTGTGGCCCAATTGCACAGAGATATTGAAGCAGAGCTTCTATCCGCTGAAGTTCAGAAGTAAAACAATAACCAGCCTGTCAGGTATCATTTTACACATAGTAGCCCATTTGCCTTTGAGGATTCATTGCAGAAGGTCTTTCAGTTTACTGTCTTTACAATACTGACTGCTTATTTCCATGTTTCTCCAAAAATTTCAGTTCAGCTGGGATAGAAGTCTCCTTCTCCATCATGAGTAGTCCTGCCGCCAGCAGTTTCTCTCCAACCTCCATTTTCATGTCCCAACCTGGCACTCACTCAACTGTCGTGAGTACTAAACCAATGATTTTTATTGCTATGTTTTCACTTAGGGTGCTGAAACCTCTAGAAGAGGAAAACTGGGAGGGGGGAGGGGGGGGAGGGAGGTTCTTTGTGGTTCTCAAATCAATTAGTTCTTGGGCACAGAAAGCATAATTAACACTGCTCACTTATTCATCAGGCTCTGAAGAGACTTGACAGAGAGATAAAAAAACTTAGCAGTAAATGAAGGACCAAGCAAAGAGAAAGAAAACTGTGATGGAGGAGAGAAACAGGTTTTCGTATATGGTGACCTTCTCACCAGGACCACACAAAGCCCTTGAATCAGATTCACATGTAGTAGACAGGGACAGTAAGTTTGTACTGGGAAGTACTCCTCTTCCCGGAGTTTGAACTTTTAAAAGTGAATTAGAGATGATAGAGCTGCATCCTGACAGCTTTTACCTCATAATGGAGAAAAGGCCAGCATTACACCTGTTCTCTGATTTTGAAAGAAAGCATTTTGGTTTAAAGTATCCATTTTATTAATAAGCTTTGTATAAATGATTAATAAGCCATCAAAGTCTTTAATATCATTTTAACTTGTGTTTTATTTACTCTCTATTTGCCATCTAAAAAATGTTTATGCAACATTATGAGGCAATGCATATTTATCAAAGACTGCAGGTTAATGGAGGATGATCGGGAAAGCAGAGAGTAAACATGATTTGCCTATTAAGTTGAATTAGGAGAATTTGGAGGCAAAATGCATGGTAACTGTTACTCAATGTCTGCCAAAACTTAAATCATCATCTTATATCCATGCAGTGCCTCCAGTCCCAAACTACATTGCAAGCTATGAGAATAATTTCATATTACCTTCAAAACTCATCTATCTCTTAAGTGGTACAGTAACTATGCAGCAGCCACATGCAATATTTTTGGCTATTAAAATGAATGCAAACCCAGAGTGAAACAGACTGAACAATGTAAGGCAGAATACTGCTAGCCAGCTGGAACATTTTGTAGTAGTATTTTTTTTTTTTTTAAATTACACTATTTTTAATGCCCCACAAATAGACAAGCTACGAACACAGGGGACACAATGAGAGTAAGTACAGGAAAGCCACATCAAAGGCTCAACCTGCACTCCCCTGTCTTGCACTTCACATTTTCCACCTTTTCTCACAGGTTCTGTGGCTTAGCTGGGTGCAGATACACCAGCAGCAACCAGGAATAGGTTATAAGGATGGTATTCCTTGCCAAGTGGAACTGCACTCTCCCTTTATGGTTGATTTTTTGATTTTGCATGTATAGTGAATTTCAAAGAACATAATATCTGCTCTCTAGATAACAGGTCTGCACTGTAGAAAGTAATAATAAAACTATGTTAATGTGACCTTGAAGTTACAAAGCTTTACTCTGAGGCATATCAGACTCCCAAACAGTGTTTATCATTTTATAAATTCACCTTGATGATAAGTTAATGAAATTATAGTCTTTCCATATAAGACTGATCCATGATGCCAACACAGACAACATGCATACCTTTTTCATTACCTCTCACCATTATTAAGAGGTATCCCAGAAGAAACTTTTCTACTGTTTATATATACCTGTCAAATTGTCGTAGTCTAACAGCCCCAGAAATCCACTGATCAGTCTCTGAGATTGTACTAAAACTCCATAGTGACTCGACTCTGAACTTTGGCATAAGCCTGCCCTTTTCTGCTCTCTTTCTTCTCACCCACCCAGAACACATGCATCAAATTAACAAGGAATGGAACATTTCATTAGTTTCATTCACTTCTGTGGCTTAGCAAATTTTATGTGTATTGCTGGACTGCGAGGATCAAGTTTTAACATACTCTGCAGTCTCGGTCTATATGAAAGCATAATTGTTCTATTCATTCCCATAGAAGTAAGACTGCAAGTAGTAGAAGGACCCAAGAGATTTCAAGGGAATGTTTCTTTATACTTACCTCAGTACAGGACAAATGGGTCCCTAAAGTTTTGCCTTTAAAGCATATAGTCTTTGGGCATGTTTCACCATCATGATTGGTGGTCAAGATGGGAACTTTCAACTACTGTGCTCCCATATGAAGGGCATAATCCAATTTGAGATTAAAGGAATCCAGGTACTGTTCATGAAAAGAAAGTCAGAAAAGCTGAGTGGAGAGTTTACATTAATACAAGTAGGAAGTAACCATTTTGTGTGTTAGGCTATATTCTGAAACTTAATTGCAGCAAAGACAATGGACTTTAATGTAGTCAAAAGACCTGATGAGAGTCATCACTTCAGCTACAGTTCTTTATTTACAGACTGGAAATGAAGACTGCAGAGAGAGATGGAAGATTTCAATGTCAACTGGAATTGTTTTGGATTTATTATGGAACTCAGAATCTCACAGAACCACAGAATATGCTGAGTTGGAAGAGACCCATCAGGATCAAGTACAACTCCTGGCCCTGCACAGGACCACTCTCAAGAGTCACACCATGTGCCTCAGAGTATCATCCAAATGCTTCTTGAGCTCTTTCAGACTGGGTGCTGTGACCACTTCCCTGGGGAGCCTGTTCCAGTACCCAACCTCACTCGGGGTGAAGAACCTTTTTCTAATATCCAACCTAAACCTCCCCTGACGCAACTTCAGGCCATTCCCTCGGGTCCTGTCACTGGTCATCACAGAGAAGAGATCAGTGCCTGCCCCTGCCCTTCCCCTCACCAGGAAGCTGTAACTGCAGTGAGGTCTCCCCTCAGTCTCCTCCCCTGCAGGCTGAACAGACCAAGTGACCTCAGCCACTCATACTTGAGGCTTCCCCTCAAGGCACTTCACCATCTTTGCTGCCCACCTTTGGACACTCTCTAAGAGCTTAATATTTTTCTTATTTTGTGGCGCCCAAAACTGCACACAATATTCAAGGTGAGGCTGTACCAGTGTAGAACAGAGCGGGACAATCCCCTCCCTCAACCAGCTGATTGTGCTTTGCCTGATGCCCCTCAGTTCTTGCCTCACTGAACCTTTTTGTGAAACAAATTTGAGGAAAACAACAGAAGAGAATAATCCAATATATTCACACTGAATCAAAGTCTTTCTCTTGTAGGACAAAGATTAATGTATCTATTCATTTTTTCTTATGGCAAAATGTGGCATGTTTGGCTAAAATCCTATCAGTTTATTCTCTGCTCATTGCCACTGAGAAGGTGCTCAGAAGTCTTTGTTCCAGCAATATAACAGCCAAAAGCTCAAGCACTTTAGGAAACCACACAATTGGAACACACTAACAACAAAAATACACCTTTTTTATTGGGTTTGACTTATCTTAAATTTTAAATCAAACTAAAGCAATCACATTTTTAAAGTCTGATCAGCTGAGAAATAAGGATATTAAATATGATTAAATGTGATTGCATTTTAGTGTAAGGACTGTTCTTCCATTACTGCTTTGATTAAAAAAAGCAATCTGAGCTGTGAGGTAGAAAAGTAAAATGCAGCAGGGAAAAAAATGAAAAGGGCTTGAAGTTTCTTTGTTTTCTTTTTCAATATATATCATTTCTTGTATGAGAAAATAGTATGATTTTAAGTATGTGCTTCTGCAAAACCAAAAGCACATTGGCAAAGTTTCTGTAACATAATATTCCTTCATAATTTTTAATTATAGGAAATATGAAGATGAAAAAAGGGAAAAATAAGAAGTTGTTCTTATGGGATATCTGAGAACAACAGTAGGAGACATATTTTCAAATGAAAAGTGGACTTGGAACCTTAATTCTTAAGCTGGAATTTAATTGGTGCAATATTGGAGTTTAAAGAGTAATAAAGTTTTGTCCTCAGGTTATGAGAAGAAAATTATCCATAACATTTTTTTGGATTATAATATTTTAGCTCCTTCACCAATCTATCTTTTTCTGGTATTATCATCATTATTACTCTGATAATTTTATGTTTCATACCTTCACCTCCAAGCATTTTGGATGCTGCTGAGAACCCCAGTGAACTTTTCAGATACATGGTGGAGATCAGCCACTGATCAAAATTAACTTGAACTTCAGAGTCTTCGGAGCTGTTTTCAGAAAGGCAAAAAGTGTCGCTCCTTAGAGATGAGATAAATGGCAAAACCAGCACAGATCACTCACTCTCACCTCTTAATTCAAAAATTGGCTGCTCACCAAGAGCTGGCAGTGACCAGCTCGAGCCATCAGGATGCCAATATATGTTTTGACCTTATTTCTCCACCTCAGAACAGATCACTCACAAATTAATGTCATATTAATGAAAGCAAGGACTTTTATTGAAGGATGAAATCTATAAGAAAAGCATCCAGGGAAAAAATAAAAAAAACAGCTACAGAGAAAACTAACTTAGACTGGCAGTGGAACAGCGTTCTTACTCAGGACAAGTAAGATAACTGTGAATATTAATTGTATGTAAAGCACAATAACACAAATAATTTTAAAAACATGAAAACTGGTATATGAAAAGTTGTTTTTGTTTTGTTTTTTCTACAAAAAAAGTTGAAATCAGTTTTTAGGTTGAAATATCTATTCTAATTTGCCACTAATTATTATCTACACAAGAATATTTTGTACTGTCATTGCTGCAAACCATTGAGCGCAAGAAAAATTTCTGAAAAGGATTCTGGTTTATTGTTAAAATGGCACATTAGGGTGAGTCCAAAGTAGAGAAACTTCTCTTTTTAAACCTGTTTCAATAGGTAAAAGCTCTGGGAACCACACAACTGAAACATTAGCCTCTGCATCTCTCATTCCTTGCTCTTCTCTCATTTTAAAAATGTTAATTGCAAACACTGAACACAGTAACGTCACAATATAATTTAACTCCTGGTCATGGACCTCTGGAGGGTGCACATGCCTGAATACTCGCCATCTGTGTATTGATCCTTCCCAATTTGCATGGAGTGCCTGCCTGTACAAGGCCTGCAAGACTCCGAAGGGGAGCAACACAAAGAAAATATACTGGTGTGGTCCAAGGATGAAATTTCAGGCTTAATGCAAGTNAGCAATCACATTTTTAAAGTCTGATCAGCTGAGAAATAAGGATATTAAATATGATTAAATGTGATTGCATTTTAGTGTAAGGACTGTTCTTCCATTACTGCTTTGATTAAAAAAAGCAATCTGAGCTGTGAGGTAGAAAAGTAAAATGCAGCAGGGAAAAAAATGAAAAGGGTTTGAAGTTTCTTTGTTTTCTTTTTCAATATATATCATTTCTTGTATGAGAAAATAGTATGATTTTAAGTATGTGCTTCTGCAAAACCAAAAGCACATTGGCAAAGTTTCTGTAACATAATATTCCTTCATAATTTTTAATTATAGGAAATATGAAGATGAAAAAAGGGAAAAATAAGAAGTTGTTCTTATGGGATATCTGAGAACAACAGTAGGAGACATATTTTCAAATGAAAAGTGGACTTGGAACCTTAATTCTTAAGCTGGAATTTAATTGGTGCAATATTGGAGTTTAAAGAGTAATAAAGTTTTGTCCTCAGGTTATGAGAAGAAAATTATCCATAACATTTTTTTGGATTATAATATTTTAGCTCCTTCACCAATCTATCTTTTTCTGGTATTATCATCATTATTACTCTGATAATTTTATGTTTCATACCTTCACCTCCAAGCATTTTGGATGCTGCTGAGAACCCCAGTGAACTTTTCAGATACATGGTGGAGATCAGCCACTGATCAAAATTAACTTGAACTTCAGAGTCTTCGGAGCTGTTTTCAGAAAGGCAAAAAGTGTCGCTCCTTAGAGATGAGATAAATGGCAAAACCAGCACAGATCACTCACTCTCACCTCTTAATTCAAAAATTGGCTGCTCACCAAGAGCTGGCAGTGACCAGCTCGAGCCATCAGGATGCCAATATATGTTTTGACCTTATTTCTCCACCTCAGAACAGATCACTCACAAATTAATGTCATATTAATGAAAGCAAGGACTTTTATTGAAGGATGAAATCTATAAGAAAAGCATCCAGGGAAAAAATAAAAAAAACAGCTACAGAGAAAACTAACTTAGACTGGCAGTGGAACAGTGTTCTTACTCAGGACAAGTAAGATAACTGTGAATATTAATTGTATGTAAAGCACAATAACACAAATAATTTTAAAAACATGAAAACTGGTATATGAAAAGTTGTTTTTGTTTTGTTTTTTCTACAAAAAAAGTTGAAATCAGTTTTTAGGTTGAAATATCTATTCTAATTTGCCACTAATTATTATCTACACAAGAATATTTTGTACTGTCATTGCTGCAAACCATTGAGCGCAAGAAAAATTTCTGAAAAGGATTCTGGTTTATTGTTAAAATGGCACATTAGGGTGAGTCCAAAGTAGAGAAACTTCTCTTTTTAAACCTGTTTCAATAGGTAAAAGCTCTGGGAACCACACAACTGAAACATTAGCCTCTGCATCTCTCATTCCTTGCTCTTCTCTCATTTTAAAAATGTTAATTGCAAACACTGAACACAGTAACGTCACAATATAATTTAACTCCTGGTCATGGACCTCTGGAGGGTGCACATGCCTGAATACTCGCCATCTGTGTATTGATCCTTCCCAATTTGCATGGAGTGCCTGCCTGTACAAGGCCTGCAAGACTCCGAAGGGGAGCAACACAAAGAAAATATACTGGTGTGGTCCAAGGATGAAATTTCAGGCTTAATGCAAGTACCTCAGAAGTGTTTGTGTAGTTACGAATTGGGTTTACATGACTGAAAAGCTGGAGGACCAGACTGCCAAGCTAAACATTTGTGGAACAGGTAAACCACTCATAGAACAGGTGGAGTCTCTCCAATCTGGAGAGTTGTCTTTTAGCTTAGTAGGAAATACAGGGAAGCTGAAGATAACCCCTCTCTACTCATTCACACACATGTGCACATACTTTCAGTTCCTGCCTTAACTTGAAAGATACCTAGGGAGGGAAGACAGACTAAAAGAAACATACAAACCTGTATTTTACAGGCAACTGCCTGATAAACTCCGGTGATTTATGACAAGTACCAAAGAGATTATCTTTCCCACCTGTCTACCTACAGATACTTTGCCATGCAAAGGGTCTGGCCTTCAGCTATTGCCTCTGTTTTATGAAGGCTCACACAGTCTGGGAACTATGGTACTTTTGGAGTAGGTACAGCTTTCTCCACTATGCCATTGGGAACTTCAGTCCCATCAACAAGTACCACCAGAACTCATGAATCAGAGCATCAAGACATAAAAAGAAGCTGCTGAAGAAACACTCACTGAGTTCATCAGTGCTGAAGTGCAGCAAGGCAGTCTCTGACAGAACTGAAAATACAAGATTAGTTTTCTAATTTGAAGTCCAGGATCCTATTAAAAATGCAGATTTTCCATTACAAGAATAAGAATCATGCATGATGACTCCTTCAGAGATTCAGCTATGAAAGTAGCATGAAGTTACATGGGTTTCATTCTCGGAATTAAGCCTAAACCTTTCCAAACAAACAAACAAACAAACAAACAAAAAAAAAGGAAAAAAAAAACATAGAAAAGGTACTCCAGGACACGGAAACAGATGGAGCATGCCAGCATTTGCTTCAGCAAGGAAAAAAGTTTACAATGGAGGTGCTAAAACAAGTTTAATTATAGAAGCATGAATGGCATCCCTATAATAAAACAAACCAACAAGTCAAATGAACGTCCTTGCTTTTTATTAAAGAGCTGTATGTATTTTTTCTCTGATATAATGTTATGGAAGCTTACCTTCCTTTTACTGGATCTTCTTACACTATCCTGGGTTTCAGAAAAAATGCAAAGCTCAGAGGCACAATGCTCGTGTAAAACTGAAGAGCATTAATTCTCATATTTAAGCCTTGGTTTGTCAGGACAGCCTCACAAAATAAGCAGTCTTTTTTTCATAAGGGCCTTGGTACTGCAGAAATTATATTCATTCTAAATTTCTGTGCCATCATGCTAGCATTTCACATGAAGCAGAAAGTGTTTCCTCACATATCAGTATGAAAATGTGAAAGACATCCTGCCTTAATGCTACTTTAAGAGATCAGAATTCATCTTTCAACATGTGTATCACTCAGTAGTATAACAGAATAAAATCATATTATTGTTCTGTGCCCAGGGAAATAAAAAAGGCATCTCTTTTTCAGTATGCAGAGTAAATTCTGAATGAATCTTATGATTTAGCAAGAGCATGATGTGAAATCTGCTAAAATCAATGGGGTCTGGAGAATTTCAGAGGGTTTTCAAATGTGCCCTGTGGTAGGAAGATGTTTGTGAATCATTTGCTATTAGCTTGAGTTTGTTATCAAACACTAAAAGACTTTACCTATGAATCTTACAGATTTCATAAAGCTCTACTTGGTTCTGATGGAATTTACTTTGTTTCAAGTCTCTCCATAATTTACTCAATAAATTGGATAGATGTGATTCAGGTCAACAAATTATGTATGCTGGTGTTTATAACTCAAACCAAATCTTCTTTTACTGTATTATATGTTTTAGCACTCCCTTAATATATCAAAAGCATTTCTATTTCAAGTGAATCACTTGAGAAATCTTTTCCAAATAACATGCCAAACTTTCAAATGCGACCTCCATCAAGAAACATGGTCATTAAACGTTCATTTGTGGAGTAACTGGAAAGTGCCATTTAGGATCAGAGCTCCTTTAGTTCTCTGTCTAAGAGCACAAAGTCCTACCTTCAGATGCCCACAGCCTCAGAAAATGGAAACACAACCAAAAAAAGTAAAACAGAAGTTTGGGCCTTAAAATGAGAGTCAGGAATTGGCTAGTGGCAAAGAGAAGACAAGTTGCTCCACAGAAGCCAAGACAGCTAGTAGGACAGCTCTGGTTCCATGCAGTGACAACATCCCTATGCCATAACTTTTCTAAGGGACACATGTGGTCCCCATCTCATTTCTGGCAACATCCTGCCTAAAGCTTTGTGCCCTTTTGTTCACCTTGAACATGCCTCCATGGGACAAAAATAATATGAACCTTAGCAGAACTATTTCTTCATGATTAAGGCTGTAACACAAATGGACCAAAGCCAGGAAGTTCAAAATTAAGCTGACACTTTGTCCTTTAATTCTAGCTGTCAAAGAGAAGAAGCAGGAAAAAGAAAATCAGCTTCACAGAACAATTTCTCCAACCTTAAGTTTTAACGAAGTTTTAGTGTCCTGTTTTTTTATGGGTTGTATCCCAAGTCTATCATTATTCAGTGGGTTGATTTTTTTTTAAATATTTTTTTTTTTTGCGTTTAACTTCTTTGCTTTTTGAAGAGTAAAAAGAAGAGAGAAAGAAGCCTTTAATGGAAAGTTCTTTAATGCATATTAATTATCTAAGAGACCAGAATGACTGCTTTGGTTAAATGCATATTTATAAATCTTTTTAAATGTACATTATTTACTAGTAGACTAGAACTGTTCTAAAGGCAACCATTTCTGTCTGAGAAGGCAAATATATCTTTACAATTTTTAATTAAGTGACATAATTTGAGTGATAGGGAAGAATAACTCTCCTGATAAGAGTCCATAGAGTGTGACGTCCCTGTTCAGAGAATTCACCCACAGACATTAGGAATCCATCACTTTAGGCAAAATTTACGCATCTCAAGAGTCATCAAAAGGAAAAAAAAGTCCCTACTTTGCAAAGATTTAGAGGAGAATCTGCCGCAACAGGTCTGTCTCTTCAGGTTTATGACTTTGACTTAGCACTGCAACTCCTACTGATTTCAGTTCTTAGACCAGCTTGCGATTTATAATATATATACTTTGTAATCCTCAGATTCTGCTGGAGGAGGGTCTGACTAGGACAAAAAAAAAATAAAATAAATCTAATTCCAGGAAGTTATATTGTGAGTAGAGAATGCTTGCAATCCATGACTCAAATTGATCATTTGGTCTACGTCACTTCTTGTCGTAATACCCCAGTTTCCTGGGGTTCAAACTTTGCTTTCAAACCTTCCAGGTTTGCTAGTGACATTCAAAAGTATAGGCATTGCTTCTCACTGATTGTTGTATTTAATTCACATTCTTTCCATGTGAACATATAAAACCAGAGGGCAAAACAGTGGCACTGAGCATTAAAAGGAAAACAATAATCCTTCTAGTCTAGAGAAACAAGTTTTGAATTTTCTTTTAAAAGTTTGCCAGTGAGTCAAATTCTACATAAACCTCTTCTGGGTTTATTTCCACATTCAAACTGCAAACTACTAGGGGCTTTTGCATAACTTCAGATTTTGTTGTGAAGAGCTTACACAGCTGTAATCTGCACATAGAGCTCAGACTGACGTCAATGGCAGGGATCAAGGGCAAAATATGCAGTCAAGATCCCCTCTGCAGATAACCCAAAAGCAGAGTTTTGACCTTATAGCTCAGCAGAGAAAGTTAGATGCCAGGTGAGATACTGCAAGGCTAAAAGTATTCACATTCAAACCTCAAACAAATGTTAGAAACACAGAACAAACCAAAAATTCTTACAAGGAGTTTGTATCCATTTTGTTTCTTTTTGCTATCATGAATTTTTTTATTTTGTTATGAGAAAGTGTTCAAGAGATAATGTAGGTGAATTTAAGACAGACTCTCAAGCTGCTTTACTCTTTAATCTAGTGATTTCAGCCTGCAGTTTTGGGAAAAAGTGGGATAGCTTTTTCCATGACTGCCATGAAGTAACAGCTGCATATTCAAAAACACAGGCTCTGTAATGTGTTTTGAAGGAGAACTTCACTTTACAGTGTCCTCTTACAGAAAGGGTTGTTTTCAGGTTTAAGGCCAGAACACTGGAGAGATGAAGTTATTTTGGACTAATATGCTTTGTTCAGTGTCATTTTCTTTTGCTGGAAAACAGAGGTAATACTTGTATGCAATTCTTAAGTCGTGCTGTTGAAAATACTTTGTTCTGCCTGACAGAACATGCAGCCCTTTTCCCAGGATCTTGCAAGGCATGGTAAACAAATACAGCGTCTTCTCTGCCTTTAGAAAATAGGGACTGACTGATGAGCTAATTTTAAACGGTCAGCCCCAGCCAAAATCCAAGATTCAATCACACCTTTACATTGGTGAAGGCAGAAACGATGATTCAAGCTTAGTGATTGCTCACAGATAGTCTCTGCAATAAACTTCAGGTTACAAAGGAGAGGGGATCAAGGTGGGCACGGACTTTGAAAAAACTTATCTGAAAATGAACTTCACTGCAGGTTTTCTGTCAAACTAACTGAACCATGATGGTGTTGTACAAAGCAGAAGTGCTTGAGGGTTTTATTCACAAAATTCTTTGGGAGACAACTTTGTTAATGCTTTTATTTTAGCAAAAATATAGTTGGGAATAAGGGAACAGTCCAAACAGACCATAAAATAATCTATGCCCTGTGCTTTCAAAGAAAGAATAAAAAACCTACTGTGAACTTACATTAATTATTAATTAGGCCTTTTTGTGAAAGAATTTTGTTACAACCTGGTCACTGTGATGTTAGATTAGACTACACAGCCTAATGGCTGGAGTCCAACGCATTGCAACCTTTCTATTGTTATTAGAAATATTCTTCCCGAGTCAAGTTTGTATTAACAAAAAACCAAAAGGCTTTTTAGTGAAAGGGAAAGAAGTCCTCTGTTTCAATAAACAAACGAACAAAAAAATTAAATAAAGTAAAATTAAAAAAAACCCTATGTGAAATTTAATATTATTAAAAACTTTACTTTCCATTTAATATTTTACACTGTAATGGTTTCTTGACAAAAATAATTACATGTGGCAATATAAACCAAAGGCTTCATATATATTATACAATCATATATAAAATAGAATCTGACCAATCTTACTGGCATCTTCATTGTGAGGTTCAGCAAAACATTTGTTTTGCTTATTACAAGCTAGTGCATCAGTATGGAAGGTTATTTAAAACTGACCAGTTTCCAAGAAAGTAAACCTGTATTTAAAATCAACACTGAGAATCAGAAAATGTATCACCATGTCTATATGCAAGGAGCAGAGTTAAGGTTGTTTAACACGGCTGAATTATGATTTTTTTATTATTCTCAGATGTTAAACAGTAACATGCCGCTAATAATTTGTTCATAGTTTGAAACTTCTTATCAACATTTCTCTGTAACTTTTAGATTAAAAGAGAAGATTTCAGTGGATTGAAATATTGTCACAGGATAATGGTATCCCATTGATAGATAAATTCTTACTGAATAGAATCATAGACTGGCTTGGGTTGGAAGAGACTAAGGTCATCTAGGTGCAACACCCTGCACAGGGACACAACCCACTAGATCGGGTTATTCAGAGCCTCATCCAGGGATGAACACCTCCAGGGATGAGGATTTCACAACCCTTCTGTGCAACCTGTTACAGTGCCTCACTATCCTCACAGTAAAGAGTTTCTTCCTAATATCTAATCTAAACCTACCCACCCTTAGATTAAGGCCATTCCCACTTGTCCTATTATCACTACATGCCCTTTTAAGAAGTCCCTCTCCAGGTCTCTTGGAGCCCCCTCTAGGTACTGGAAGGTGCTTCTCTTCTCCAGGCCGAACAGCCCCAATTCCTTGAGTTTGTTTTCATAGAAGTGCTCCAGTCCTCTGATCAACTTAGTGGCTCTCCTCTGGACTCATTCCAACAGGTCCACGTTTTCCTTCTGTTGAGGGCCCCAGACCTGGCCACAGTACTCCAGGTGAGGTAAGATGGATTCACATAACAAAATGAAACCAGTCTGTTAGATTCATCAGAGGGACATTTCTTTCTTTAAGTCCCACATCATATCAAGCAGTCTTGACCTGGTCACTGTGCTTTCTTACTTTGCAGAGAGTAAGCCCAGGACTCAGGCTTACTCCAAAGGTAGACCATTTTCCCTACTCTGTCAGGTCAGAAAATCATTTCACCGGAAAGTTAGTCTGCCCTTTCTCCCCTCCCTCAGATCATACACAAGCACATACCGTGTCTCTTCTTGAGTGCACATTTCACAAGCTTAGCAAAAAGCCCTACACAAATTGTCCAAAGCATACAATTTCTAAAAGGTCATAATTCAGTCCACCAAAAACTGACTTTTTCACCTCAGAAGTGCAGCTTACCAGTTTCTGTAGCTTTCCACTACCACCCTTGCTTAGAAGGTTATTCATAAAGAAAATAGTTACAAAGATTTTGTGTGAACAAACAGAAAGCTTTTTCTCCCCTCGTTTTCCTCAAAGAAACTCAGATTTCACTTCTGCCCCTCCCCAACATTTTTTGTTTAAACCATCTCAGTACAGGAAAAATTTGGCCCAAGTGGTGCCATTTTCAGAAACCTATGTATGACTGAAAAGAAACAGGGACTAAGCACAAAAGATCAACATTGGTATTTTGGTAGTTGTGATTTGACCTGACTTGACAGATTTATATTTTAACATGGATTTCCTCCCACCAGGGAGATGGTTATGCCCCATAAATCCAATATTCACAGAACTCCAGTATTAGCTAGTACTGTGGGATGAAAAATACTAGTGACAAACAGTTCGCCTAGGGTATCACAAAGAAAAACTGAAGTCTTTGGTATTGGAAGAAATCCAGTCATCTTCTCCACGCAAGCAAACAACTGTCTCTCCCAGCCACAAACTCCCAGCAGCATCTGAGGCTAAAAAGCTTGTTTAAAATTGATAGGGTTAAGAAATCTGGAAGCCACAGGTAGGGGTTGTTATCTATGCTTCTGTGGTTAGCAGGCTATTACACCTCTGCAATAGCTTAAGACTGCCAGAATTGAATGCACTTGGGTTCTCCACTTCCTTGAAGATTCGAGCTTCAGTCTCTTTCTCAAGAGAGAGGTATAAAAAGATTACTAGCAACATCATCTTATACTTTCTCCTATCCAACCTTGTAAATCTGAGACTGCCCTCGGTTTTAAAGCACTGATGTTAAAATACCAACACTGCTTCCCTCCTTGTGTCTTTCCCACTCTTCATTTTTCTTTGCAGATTTCAAGGTGATGACAAAAGAGAGAACAGTCTTAGCATTTGTTAATACCCACTTGACCCACAAAAGAAATTCACTAGCATTCGCAGCTTCTAATTTAAAAACCATTAGACCGTTCCGCTTGGCGGACCAGATCTAAATATTCTTAAAGGGGTGGTTTAATTTAATCATTACCTTAACAAGCCCCCTTTTAAAATGATGATCCGCCAAATTCAGGGGATTTGTTTTGGAATCTGATCCAATAACTGGCTTTGTACAAAGAGAAGCATAGCTGCATCTGATTTGGTTCAGAACGGGGTGATAATCATGAAAATTACTTTGCATATTTAATCACTGTGAAAACATGAGTACAAACTACTTCCTAGAGATTACCTTAAAAAAAAAAAAAAAAGCTTCAGGCTTTGCAGCAAGCATGCCAAGTACTTTGATTTACAGAGAATTATTTGGATTTTATAGAAAGCTCAGTGTTTCAAAGACTTCAAGCTAGTCAGCCACTGGCAAAGAAAAATTACTAAATAGTGAAAGCAAAAGTTTTGTATTAGAAAAAAATTATGTTAACACCAATTGTGGAGGTTTATGTTTGTGGGGTTTTTTAAAGTCTGTGTCACTTAACAACCTAGATTTGAAGCAAATACCTTACTCAAAATCTCTCTGATCTTGTCAAGAGGGCAGAGACACATTGTCTCCAGGTTTGACCTGGCATGTTGCCTCACTGCCAAAGGTGAGTCAGAAGCTGGCAAGCCAGGCCTGTGATCAGGACTTTCACAAAGTTTGAAATTGAAGAGTTTGCATCAGGAGTGCTCTCTGGTACCCATACGCAGGGCTTATGGTGGAAAAAAAAAGTCCAGCAAGGCACAGAAGTGTCATCATCTTGTAGCTTCAGATTTTTATCTAGATATCTGAGGTTCAACTACACCTAGAGCATTTAGAGACAAATGCCTAGAGAAATTAATTTTTCTCATCCAGATCAGACAGATGAATGAAAGTACACTGACTAGTAGTTAGCAAAAAAAAACTACATACATATACATGACTTGCAAATATTTCCCCAAGCTGAAGCAAGTGGATGCTGGATAAGTATTCCATGGTATGTAAAACTAAATTTGCTGCTGAGATAAGCAGGTACAGCTCCACTAAATCTATCTGAGTTGCCTCTGCTTAACACTTGAAGAGAATTAGGCCCTACCTTGACTGTCAGTTGCTTTTAAATCCTTGCACTGTGATACAGCAATATTTGTAAATAACCCAGCATCTGAGAGCTACAGTGTAGGCAGAATATCTGAGGGATAATAGTCACAGGCATCTTAGATTATGAAGCCTGCTCTAACAAATGCTTGTAGGAATCGTCTCAGAGGTGTTTGCCTATCTGTAACTACTATGCATGTACAAAACTCATGAAAAGGAGTACCTAAAGTTTGCCGTATTAACTGGTATTGTATGTACATATGAGGTATATGTGTATCATACAGACTGCTCTGCTATGGACATACATTTTTATATGTTACCCACATTCAAATATACACATGTAAACAAATATATATGCACACCTGTATTTTTTGCATACTTTTCATATGTAGTACATATTCCTCTAAGCATTATGTGTTCCATAGCTTCAGCAGAGTAGAGGTTAATGAACAGGCTTTTTCTCACATATGCACAGAACAGATAATTTTCTTTACTGTTCACGATAAGTTGAAGGAGCATTTGAGTGACAGACCAATTTGTCAATCAACTACAAAGTGTTGAGGAAGCTTCCTCTGCATAATTTTACACACAGAGATCAAATGTGACCTCTGACTGTACAGTGGGTATGGACACTCAAGGTTATGAAGTCCAAAGGAGTCATGCAAATCAGTTACCTTTGCTGAGTGCCTTGTCTTTCTAAGGTTATCTGTGCACTAAAATAATCACAGGACTTTAAAAGAAGGATGAAAAATCCTTTTTTATTATTTTAAGTGTATGCATGCATGTGTGAGAAGGGTGTATGCATGAATTTATTGTGGAGCTTGAATGTATGTGTTTTTACTTTATAGCCCAAATTATTTTTTAAGGTCTCAACACAGAGCCCCTGGTTCTGACATCTCATGCAGTTTTTCTTGAAAGCTATATTTTAATAGCAGCTCCGTTCATTTAATGTTAGCCACTTCAGATGATTTCTTTGCTAAAACCTGAATTATGAAAATCGCTTGTCAATTACCCTGGGTAGCTGTGTAAAAGAATTATTGCACATTCACAGTGAAAAGAAAACTTTATTTTCACCACTTTCCAGTAAAAGCTAATTCAGAATAACTCCATTTAACAGTTATTTTATGCTGAAATACTGAATACCTCAGGGAGTCTTTTAGGGATTTTAAAGTCTCTTTATTTATAAATGATTCATGCTGCATTTTCAGAAAAACCTACAATTAGTGTGGGAAGCACAGAGACTCCTTTGGGAAAGGTAAAAAAAAAAACCAACAAAATATACATGCATTATATACAGCCTTTTTATCTATTGTTGTTTTGCAGTGGACTATAAAAAGAAAAGATCTGGAAAAAATGACTAGGAGATATTTTATCTAACCTTTTAAATACATGCCTCAGTTGACAGTATTTTGTGAAGTAGTTACCCTTATGATTTGTACAGCCCACAAAATTCTTTTAATGCAGGTTTCATTTTGGCTTGCACTTCCAACCCCAGTTATAAACAAGCAAGTTAGCTAAGAGGAGAAGCTTTCTGTGGTAAGACAGAAGGACAAATCTCTCCTTCCACCAGCCCCTTGTGAGACTCATGGTCACTACTGTTTCCATTTCGTTTGCTGCCAGGAGTGGTGCTAAAACTTCAAGGTCTTTTAAATGTTCACACCAGCAGGCATCAAAGATCATGCAGCCTCATTCAGCTTTACAGTGAATCTTTCTGCTCACTCACGCCAGAGAACAAATCTATATTGCACTTGTTACCTGCACTTCAGGAGCTTATGCAACCCCCCTTCTTGTCACACGGGTGAGAGGAATGAGCAGGCAAAGGCAGTGAGTGGCTCAAGGCTCCCTGCACAACCCCCACCACTCAAAGGCTCCTACGTCTTCACCCTTGATGTGGCCCTGCAGTGGCTTGCAGTCCGCTCTTTGTGCTGGTGGAGAGGCACAAAATGGCATCGTGTTAAGGGTCATGCTCTTGCATGCCTATATGCCTTAATAAAATTGCACTCAGGAGCACATCAGCAAGTGGCAGAATGGTACTAGGGTTGAAGACTAGATACTTTACCTCTAATATAACCCCATACCTCCTCTCAAACAAAACCCAAAGAAATACCCTTAAATCTACATTAAATCAGACCTTCTCTGCGTTGATGAAATGTTCATAATTTCCAGTCAGTGTAAACTCTGTGAGATAGTTGCACTACCGTGAACTGCAAGGAGTGAACAAGCAAAACTAAACAGATTCTATTGGCATCAAAGAGACAAGATCTACTTAAATATATTTCCCCCACCTCCATGCTGACTTTGCACTGGTTCTCTTACAAATGACTAAATATCAAATGTAAACAAAATTTCTCAGGGGTCAGGAAAGTCACCCACAGTTGCATCATAATTACACCAGCATTTATGGTGTGGAACTTGCAGGAATATGAAAAGTTAATCATCCATTCCTGTTCAATGACTGGTGCTGGTAGAGTACCAGAGAGCCTCTCATGAGACATACAGAAGAGATGGCAAGAAGAACGCCATCACTTAGTCTGTCTCATTGGCCAGATGTACCAATGACATGGGGGAGAGGTGGTGGCTTGCTATTATTTAACTAAAAATGGGAAATCTCAGATTGATGGACTTAAACCAAGAGCTATATGGAATCTGCATCACACCCTTACTGGCTTGAATCTATCTTGATGGTTTCTCAAATTGCCATAGTAAAGATTGTTCTAAAATACAAAGAAAGTCCTAATTTGCAGTTAGATGATATTTTAATTTTTTTTTTTTAGGAAAGCTCAGTGAATAATACAAATGAAGTAGCAGACTGCACACATACCAGAATGTGCTTTGGCACTGTCCCAGTTGCTTGGATATCAACAGGTGGAATGCAAAATGGAATTACTTGAATGAACAGGAATACCAGCAAGAAGAACATTCATAGATAGCAGATAAAGCAGAATACCTTTACTGAGATATTCAGTGTTTGTCAGGCTACCAGAAACAAAAATGAGATTCCTAAGATTTTTAATACACTGGTCTATATTTTTTAATTTTTTACATAATATTGCAAGACAGTGCTATAAAACTCCAAATATGGAGCTTGTTCAGTATCATATTCCATGTAGTATCAATTGAGAAGTTACCTATAATCTCTTGCATGCTGGGTTTTCTATCCAATCCACCAAACAAATAGAAAAAACCACACGCCTCTTCTTTCTCCTATAAAAGAAAAAAAAAAAAAAAAAAACAAAACCAAAAAACAAAACTGCATACATCTAGCATTTTAAAGATCCACCGAGCAAGAGCTTTGATTACGCCTTCAGAATTAAGAGTAAATTATCTGCAAGGCTCTCCAGAGCTGGAAGAACTGGTGAGTTGTGTTAGCACAAAAAGAAGGAAAGAGAAAAGGGGAAAATAAGGAAAGGGAAAAGAAAAGAAAAGAACATCTTTTGTCTAAAAACAATCTCCAAAATTAGCATATTGCATGTAAGTTCTCCCTTCTCTGAGACATCAAATGATAGTTTGTAATTTCCTCAATGCTGTGGACCTAAGAAACAGCACAGTTTTTATAGGACAGAAGGTGTGTTCACTGTTTCATTTGTATTGTCACTGACCTTATGCTAAGCAAACAGCAGAGGTGCATCAAGGTTTCTTTGACTTTCAAGCTGTGGACAATTTTAGAGATTTTTCACCTCATTCTGAAAAGGAAGAGATCCTGTAAGTTGTGACAGGTAAATCAGCAGAGTGAGATAAGGCTGAATGTTGAGGCCAACTGCACTATTTCAACATCCTGGTAAAGGATGAAGAATTAAAGATTTTAGACTTGTTTTTCAGAACAAACTGTGACATTCACAAATAGGAGCAATGGACTTCATAGTGCTGAAACAAAGTAAAAATTATTTGTATGTGATTCACTGATGATCTTCACCCCGTAAGAGGTCCTGTGGTCCCCTGGATGAGCGATAGTTTTAGGTACCTCAATGCCCAATTCTCTTGTGTTTGTGTAGATCCCACAAACTGCATTGCTTTAATACAATGTTAGTGCATTGTTTGGTATGTCAGGAAAAACTCAGAATAATGCTATGAGACAGTAGGATCAGAATAACACTATATCAAGAGATGTAGAAGCAATGATGAATTAAAACTAAACTTTTTATATTCCCTCTAGGAGAAATGATGTCACAACTTCCACAAAACTACAAAAGAATTGATGTAATTGTTCAGTCTTTTTTTTTTTTTTTCAAATTGAAATGCAATGTTTCCTAGGCTGTGAATGCAACATGAGATGGCAATATAAAAAATTTGTAAAAAAAATCTATGTAACAAAATTCTCAGAAACACATAACCATGGGAGGAATAGTTTTGTATTTTTTTTCTGTAAGTAAGGAGATATGATGATTGTGCCACAAAAATTGGAATTGTACTTGAGCATGTGGAATCCCTGAAGCTACTCTTAATCAATAATAGTAGTAGGAGTATAGTAGTAGTAGTAATAATAGTAATGATTTTCAGATTAAAAATGGTGTCTAAAAAGGAAGAGATTTATTTTTGAAGTGTTTCCCTACCCTGTTTTTTTGCCAGCCAGGAATAATGCTTCAGCAATAAAATTACACACTGACATCAAGTTATCCCTCATTTAAGATGTTAACTGGTATCAAAACGCATCAGTGTACATTTCAGCTTCTGAACCAACAGCTATCACAGTAAAATAATTGCAATGACTAAACTGTGCCTTAAGTTAGTTGTCAAGTAAAATTCTAAAAGCAACCTGGGACTAGCTGGTGGATACTCTGAATAAGATGGGAAAAGCTCAGGATGCAGATGGGTAGCACTAGTTAAAAGCACAGGTCAGTTGTTTCCCTGTCAAGCACTCCAACTCCTCAGGAACCTTTGTTTAAAACAAGCAAACCAAACAAATCCCCAAAAGAAGTCCGTTTTCTTGCTGCAGAAGAGGCCTTTCAAGAAATCTCAGATCAGTGGCCTTCAAGTTCACTATAAAGCTTCTGTATATTTCAGGCCATGGGATTAATGATAAATCCAGCAAAGCATATGACTAACTTTAAGCCTGTATGTAATCTCAGTTAAGTCAATTAGTCTGACTGCATGCTCAAAGGTAAGCAGATCCTGAAGTACTTTTCTGGTCTGGTATGATTATCCCTACTGATGTGTAGACATAGTAACTGCTAACCCATACATTGAGGAAACCTAACTTCTGCCTCCAGCTCAGAAATACATCTTTCTGAGGTGTCTACTATACATATCATCAGTTCTACCATAAGCCACTGAAAGCTTGAGGAACGATTAAATAAGGAATAAATAAGTGCTGTTCTTTTCTCATTTTGTACAATATATAATAGAGCTGTTAGTTGTACAGCTGTATTCTATAACGGGTGAGTAACATTCACCTTCAGTGTCTGTTTTTAAATAGCAAAACAAAAAAAAGATTTCACTTGTTAATTCATTTCTGTGCAGAGCCATTGCTGGTGTCACCCATGTTACATTAACACAGTTCCTGTACATAGTACAACCATATAAACATTTAACTCAGAAGCAGTCCAGTGTAGATGCATCACTGGTGAAGCTGTGAGATCCTTACATCCAGCTTGTGAGTTTTATCATGCCTACAAATAGCAAAATAAGTCATGAATGCCACAACCAAACCATTTCAAAATCCCCAGGGACATTTCTGTGGGCAAATTATGGTCTACTAGAAGCAGGCTCTCAAAGGTCTTCTTTTTAGTTCCTTTGTCCTCTGCAGCTGCTAGTAAATTAACAGAGGTCCCAGCAAGGCTGTCTACATTTGAATCTGCCTTGACCTAAAACAGCCAGAGCTTCCTTTGTTGGCCTGAATGATGAACCCAGTCCAAGATGGAAATACCCTTTCTCTGCAGTATATTGCAGGTTATGAAAAACATGGCCTGAAAATTGTGCAAGATCTCCAGAGCAAATAATGTAAATTTGTCATGTAAATACACAATTATGGGGGTTTTACAGCTTGGATAACTGCCATAAGACAGCTCCTTATCATCTGAATATATATTTAAGGACTTAAAAAATCTGAAGCTTTGACCTGAGCTGTTGCCGTATATCTAATCAGAGCTCCTGTGGCTGTGCAGGCATAGGATGGATTTACTGCATTTTCCTCTTCCATGGGTCCATGTGTAACCAAACCAATCCTTACAAAAAATGCAGCATTATAAATAGGACAAGGCTCCTTCTTGAAATGGAAGTCTTTACTGAGGAGGAGGGGCTACTGCATCTCCTGGAAAACGTTATTTTTGGACTGGCAGAGTTTACCTGCTAGAGAAAATGAGCCCATTTTCACACCCATGCACCTCAGGCAGAGCTGGCACAACAGCATGAGTTGACACACCAATATTTATCTTCTGAATCTCTTGCACTGTGCAACTTTGAATTAAAATTATCTTGCTGCAAACCCAACAAATGTACTATTTGGTGTTTACCTACATCTGTTAGTACTAACAGCAAAAAAGAAAGATACCTTATTGCTACACTGCTTCCCTTCCACATTTTCCATTGTAAAAGGCAACTGGAGTCACAAGGATTTTCTCATCTCTAGGAGATTTTAAGTTGCATTTGGACTTCTTGGTAAGATTCTCTCCTACCCTGTGGAATCCAATTTGTGTTGTGTTAGACAGCAGAGTACATGATTATATGTAAAACCATATGCTTTTTTTCAAGGGAAAGATTAAAGCAGTAGTGCTATACAGTAGCAACAGGGTCCATCATAGAGGAGGTTGATATATTCAGGTCTATTTCCTGATTTAAACTTGTTTTCAAACACAGACCCAGTTCCTAGAGCTGAGTTCATCCTGAGATATCTGTTTTCATGGACTGTGTGCTGGTATCTCAGAATTATCTGCTTTTTGCAGATATCCCAACCTCCTAATTAATAACATGAATTCACAACAGTTCTGTGTCTGAAATCACAGCTAGAAATAGATAAGAAAACAGTATATATATTTTAATTTTAAACTTTTTTTTATAAACTACAGGCAGTAGTTCTGTTGTGTCATATTCTATCTGTCATAGGTTGTGACATAATAAAACATGACATGATGTAACCATTAACATGGCATAACCAAATGCAAAATTATTCATTCTGACTAAGCATGTTATGATTTTCTTATTATTTTTCTAAGTCATACATTCTACCTTACTGTTAACTGGTTAATTCTACTCAGGAACCAGGTGCAGGAGTGAAGGAAGCAGAGCTGTCCAGGCACTGTCAGTAGCAACACAATATAGAAATATGCAGGAACATAAATGTTATGTGCTTCTAAACTAAGCCTCCAGTTCTGTGTTTGGAATTATGCAGGCATGCTCTACAGAACAGAAAACCTGATGTTAAAAGGTTTTAAACATGAAGTGTGCTTGCATTTTTCTATGTACACATTTTTGATACCAGTTAAAACTTTGCAGCAACTGAAAAAAAAAAAAAAAGCCCCTGAAGGAAGAATATTAGGAAGATAGCATGAAGTGCAGAAAGTTAAGGCTGTGAATCTTTATAAGTCTGTCATGGTCTAACATACCAAAGTGCTCATTATCAATATAATGCATCAGCTCTGTACTCTGATGGTTGTAAAGGTCAGTTATCCTGTATAACAGTGCACAAAATGAGCATTCTCCAATTAATTCTAAAAGCTGGTATTATAAATCTACCTTCTACACTTTGTCATGACTAGCAGGTGACATGAGTAAATGACAGTCCCTAGAGACATCTCTTAGTCATATTAATACTCAGGCACAGCAGCAAGGGTTAAGGACAGAGTGTCAGGTTTAACTTCCCCTCATTACCATTCAGAAAACTATCATTTAATATTAAGATAATTGTAACACAAGTATATGAGTCATGCCCTTGTGTTACAATTACCTTTAATATTAAATAATAGTTTTTGTAATGGTAATTTCCTTTGGGGATGTTTCATTCTACATTAGGCAGTTCTGACTGATGTCTGTCTTTGCAGATATCTCTATCAGCCACTAAAAGCTCTCCTACGAGTACATATACATAATCTACAGGAATTCAAGACCATGAATATTGTTTCATTGAAGTCATTGTCCTTTCTCCTAGATGTTTCTGTCTATTAACAGTTTGACTATTTGATTGTGCTGTTACTGTGATTTTCCTTTTGAAATCTGCACAGAAGTGAACTCTTCTTGCTCTGCTGTGATAGGACTTCATCCACATCCTTAGGTGCCTGGTTACCCTATAACACAAGGTATATACATGAAGTGGGCAGTCTAGAGGATATATAGGGTTTAACTTGTTAGCGTGGTGCTTTAGTATCTGAGGGTGTAGTAGATTCTAGGAGCCCAGCAAAAACAGTGAAAAAAGTTTGAATTAAACTTTCAGTGCAGACCAGGAGCTGCAGTAAACCTAGCTTGTGCCTACAGCATGAACAGAGTTCCTCTGACAATGATTACAACCATACAAAGCTGTGCATTATATAAAAAGTTGCTTTTTGAAAGGCATCATTTAAAAGAGAAAAGGAGAAACACTAAAAGCTACAAGATCCTACTGTTGATGGATTTTGAGCAGAAAAGTACTGTCAGTAAGGTCTCAGTATCCTCTCTGAGGATGTGAGAACACTATTGAAATCTTTTCTTTTAAGTAAATCCTTCTGCACACAAGAATCATCAGATGAAGGCATAAGCCTCTCCAGAAAGAGTTTGGTTGTACAGCTCCAAAGAAGGTATGAAGGGCACAAAGTCCTGCTTATGCATAGGAACTCTTTGGCCAGTGGCAGGGAACAAGTACTGCAGTAACATCCTGCGGAAGAACTTGTACCATACTGCACATGCCAATTTTGCAAGATCAATATAGGGAACATGCCAGGACAAGCTGGTTTCACAAAACACCCCAAGTTGAAAATAAGTGAACAAACAGGTCCTCCTACTGCCATCCTTTCTGGTCGTCACAATGCTATCAAATGAACTTTGCAGGAAGGTGCAACATTCAACTCCCACAGGCCAGCTCAGAGAATTCTAAGGTGGAACTAAAATCTAATGCTAAGTGCCTATAAAAATTTTGAAAACATCTTAAGTTACAGATTGCCTTTTCTGATTAGTATCTGAGACTGAATGTCAAGCTTTCTCTGCTTTCAGCAGCAGCAGATATACATAGCAGGTATAAATTCTGGAGAAATTGAGTTTCATAGAGGAAATTCTTTTCAAAATGACCATAACTTCAGTGAAGAATTAAAGACCTCTGCATTTTATCTTCAATATTTTTTGTCCTTTTCAGTGGCAGCTCAGCCAACAATCACTGTTCTTTTCTGTCTTTCAGAAGCTTGAACCATAGTTAAGGGCTAGGTGAGACCACATTCTCAGTGTGGTTATCACTTAGAAATCCTCTACATCAACCAAGTTTTATGCAGCCTCTGTACTACATTTGAGTAACACAGGTTATGAAATATTGGTGCTTCAGATCATTAGTCAGGTAATTGCAATTTTTGTTTGTTTGGTTTTAATTAAAATTAGTCTCAGAAAGCATCCATTACAAGAAGAGGTCCTCACTGAACAACTGATTCACAACAGTTCTCGATTAGCAAATAAAGAATATCCGCTCCTATCCCCAGATTAAAAAACAGCAACTCCCTAACTGCTCAACACCTTTTCATTTACCAGTTTCAAGTCACAAGTGAAAGGAGGGCAGTATCACTCTCATTTAACTTAAAGCATCTAAGTCAGGAGACAAGAAGGAATAGAAACTCTGCTCTGTGACTCATACCTAGCCATTATCCATCCTAGATATACCACAAAGACATTCAACAGTATTTTGGTAGTAACATATATTTGCCTACTTAAGGGCAAACCCTTTGTGCAATTCTGCACAGCTTCACTGGAGTCAACAGTTTTGTACATACTCAGACCCAGTCCTTACTATTTTTCAGGTGCAAATCACGGCATTTAGACAAATCTGTTTTCCTCAAGTGCCATCCTGTATGTATTTGTGGCAGAGAAACTGTACTACAGCAAATACATTCATCTTTAATCGGATGAATGCTTCACCACATGCCAGGGCATGTGTTTCAAAGTATATTGTCTGAGAGGTCAGTTCTCAGAAACCATGGTGTGGGGGTTTACAAAGAGACAGATGTAGAAATGCCTACATGTTCCAAATAAAAACTGATTGGCCCAAGTATGTGAAACTTGCAAATCTAAAATTGAGACTAGCACAGACTTAATGATGCAAATTTCCATACATCAGTTTTATAATCCTCACCAATTTCCAGGAAACAATGTAACATAGCAAAATTAGGGGGAAACAAAGGATTTGTCAGTTTATTAGGTACATGATCCAAATCCTGTGAAATTCAGAAGCAGCGCTTGCATAAAAAATAATGGAGTTTGGAGTGGGCTCTGTGCTAAGGAGTTATTTCTGGCTGTAGAAGCAAAAATGCCCCCAGCCACAGAGCCACAGACATGTATTTTTTATGCAAAAATAAAATTCGTTGTTGAGAACTCTATACATTATGCTTATAGGTAGAAGTTAAAAAAAAGCATCTCTCTGCTACTGTTGTTTTTCTTATTAAGCAGAAAGGAATGAATTCAATATTCAATTCAAAAAAAAATTGGAGGAAGGAAAAGGGTGGGTGTAGGTGAATAAATATATGTAAAATCACAACATGATACTAATGTTCATTACAAAAACTTTACAGAAGTCTATTTATTTATTTATTTATTCTAATTCTAAATCCCTACCACTACACAACAATGTCACATTTTAATGTAATATCATGTCCAATGCATATTCATGAAATAAAAATCTTGGCAGTGGCACAAGAAAAGTGGGATGAAGTGTGTTTGGCGGAGTGCGTCACGTTTCCAGACCAGCGGATTTTTTGATTAAAGTCCCTTATCCGTTTTATCATGCATATCCACTCTCTGATTAAAGTGATCTGGAGCTGACACTCACAATGTCAGTATGCACTGAGACCCTTCACACAAAACATGGTTGGAATTTATATGCTTTAAAAAAAGGGGGGGAGGAGGGGAAGGGGAAATAGACCAACCAAAGCTGCTGCATTACATTAAGTATACATGTATATATCTATTTACTAAAAAACACACACTCGCACTTGCTTGTTTTAATCTTACGTATTTCTTTTTAACATTGCCAGGTTACAAATACTGCAGGCTTTACTTCCATTTCAAAAGTATCTATGGTGCAAGTTCTTTATCTCTGTTACACTGAGCTTGTGATCAAAATGCTTCCACGCTGAGGTGAAAGACACAGTGAAGGTCTCCTACAGTCACAAATAAATAACAAATTTCTCCAAATCTATATGCGTCTTCTACCTTTCTTTTTTCTCGCCTCCAAAAAATCCTTTGTTTAATTAATGTACTGTATCTTTATACATCTCAACCACAGTTATCTGTCAAGAAGACTGATTCTGCAACAGCAGAAGTGCATGAGTGTTGCAAGGGGAGGTTTACTACAAATCCACAGATTTCTTCTCCAGGTCCCATATTCAGAAGCCTCCAAGTATGTGTAGGTTATCTGAAAATTTATTTTCAAGCCTCAGGACATTTAAGAGGATGCAAATTACCTGAGGTAAGTGTGGTATGCATGAAAATATGGTAACCATTTTTCCAGCTTTCTGTGCGTGTTACAATTTCTCTTGAATTTAAAGAGCTTCTGGTCAGGCTCTTCACCTTGATCACAGAAGGTGCTTATACGTAAACTCAACTTTAAGATTAAAATCAAGGAAATTTAAGTACTTCAAGTGTTTGTCTTACCTGCGAATAAAGTGTTTCAACAGTGCATTTAACAGAGGTGTTGCAAATGTTCATTCTCTCTAGCAGTTTTCATATTTCTAAATGCTGTGCTCCAATCATTAAATACTTACAAAAGGCATCCTTGGTTTCAGAGATCCTTTAAACTGAAGAATTCTGGATCTTTTGGTAAGTTTTAGCTGATTATTATGTTTTCAGTAACCTATGTTTCCTTGATAGGTTTAATTTCTCCAATATAATCTTCGGTATTTAAGAAATAGCTTGCATGAAGTTCAAATGTGTCTCAGCTCCTCTGGACTACATTTTTAGTCTACTTGTATAAAACTTTAGGGTTTTTTAACTAGGAAATTTTTTCACTGGAGCAGTAGCATGTGTAAGGGCCAGTGTTGTCCCTCTTCTCACATCCTGCTCAGCTATGTGTATCAATGCCAAAGTTTAATCAATGTGCTATTCCAATTCAGTGCTTTTTCTGAGCAGTTATGCTGAACTGTTGCTACATTGCAACTTTGACAGACACTGAGTTAGAATTAGTGAGGACCATCAAATTAATTTCACTCGTGAATTAAGCCTCTCCCTTCTACATAAAATTTAGTATAAGAAATACAGTAGAGTCTAAGGAAAAATACATTCATTTGTTTTGTTTGTTAAGGCAGTGATTTGAATACATGCAGGCTTTCTGCATATAACATCACCACCAACCCCCCACCTTTCCACATCCCAATTCTGTAATGAGAAAAGTGAGAACTTGAGAATAAAAAAGAAAGTAAGTGGAAATTTTAGGAAAAGCAGTGGAGAAACATTACCAGGAGTAAAGCGTGTTCTCATGAGCACGAACATAAACTCCCAGGCAGTTTCACAGCAAACACCCAGTAGAGTTTCCACATAGCAGCGGATACCGTAACCACCACCGCTTTCCCCTTAAAATACACTTAGTGCTGTCCCATGTTTGCAGTGCATACAGGGAAGTTAATTCCACACAGACATTTCTGTTAGACCCTTGAAAGAAGGTTTCTGCTGTGAAGACGTTGTGGATCGGGGCACAATTTAAATATAAGTATGACCTGTGCAAAAGTGACACTATGATGAAGCAGCTCAGCTACTAAACACCACTGCAGCTATCTTATAACTCAGGGTGTTCAAAGGAGCCCCTCATCTGGACTTATAAACTGCTTCATACATTATTTGCCTTTCTGTCATTAGGGGTAACCTGGGGAATACATAATGACTTCAAACAATAAACAAGAGCCATGTTTTTGTATCTCTGCTCTTCATGATTAAAATCCTAGAGAAATACTAGGCAACACTTGATTAGGCACTGTCACCAAAAAAAAAAAACCTTCAAAAGAAAACAAAAGACCCACATACATTTTAGTGTCCTGAAGACTGATTTTGGGTATTGAAAAACTTCCCAACTCTGAAATGGTATTCCACACCTTCAGATAAATTTCTTTGAAAGGGATACATCATGGAAGAAGTAAAAGGTCCATACTCAAAGATCATATGAAGTTTCTACCATCAAGCACTGCTCTGACTATTCACCTGACATAACAGTTCATGGGTCTTTTGCTGGCTCTGTGCAAAGAGGTGCATTTCATGTGAGAGGGAACTGAGCATTCACTTGCCAAGCTGGCACTTTGTATTCAGTAGGTCAGTTTTAAACATGAATTACTGAGCATCTTTGCCCTCACTTCACAAATTAACACAAAATGTTTGTTGTCTGAAAGTTCATGGACCGATTTATACCCCATACTTTTGATATTTATCTGGTCATTGCTGATTGAATACAACAGAAGAAAAAAAATCCCTATTTTGAGACAGAAACCCTGAGTTCTGCTGGTGGCCAGGGGAAAGCAGTGAGCACTGCCATGGACTCAGTTCCTATAGGCCTGAGCTGACAGGTCAGATGAATCCTTCCCCCAAGTTTTTTTTCTTTATTATAAAAGGAGGAGTAGTTCAGGGAAATAGTGTAGATGTAGAAAAAAAAAAAAAAGCCTCACCACCACCCTATGCTGTAGATGCAGAAGGTGAATGAAATGAATCAATGAATCCTTAGCAAATATCTTACCATGCACAGCACAATCAGTGAAACTTAACTTTTTTCTCTCAATACATTTGCAGTCGTTTCTACCCTTTTCATCATTCCCGTATATGCTCACTACTGTTACTGGCACCAGAGCCATCTCAGAAAGGGAAGATAAGTAAAACTACTGCATACACAGCTGAGGCCCCAGCTATTCTGGGAGGCAGTTGCAAAATCCTTTACTGACTTTTTATTGTCTCGATATCAAGCATGGGCTGTAAATGAAGAGCTGCATCTGCATATGGTGCCCAGCTGAGCACCATTTGTCCTGTGTGAGGACACTGGGGATTTCAATGTCTGAAACCAAAGATATAGCAGCAGTATTGAGAATTTGTATAGATTACACAAAACCTGGCATATATGAAGTGCACATCTTTTCAAGAAGATGTTTACAGTTTGCAAGCCAATTATTCCACCTAAACAAATTTGTAGACCTGGGCAAATATCAACTGCGTGTGAAGATCTGGGATTCTGTTCACAGGTACCAACACAAAAAGGCAAATAAAATACTCTAAAAAAAATAAAAAAGGAATAATACAATTACTTGCCATGCATTAACCATTCAAATCTCATTGTTATTATTACTGATGACCATTATTCAGCTACCTGCTTTCTAATTTGTACCAAAAGGCTGCCTTTCAGCCACTACTGGTCCAAGACTGAGCAGAAGCAATGCTGCAGTAAGATCTTATATCACTTAAAGTCTCATATTACAATTTCCTTACATTTAGTAGCTATACAGTAGTCAGTAGCATGAGACATTACGAATAATGAATAATGTGCTATGTTATAATTGCCAAAGTAAATGAATAAAGCACGATCTCTGTTCCAGTATCCTTGCTTTTACAGAGTGTGTTCTCTTACTAGAGGGACAAATGAAGAAAAATGTTTGTGAAAGATGCAAGAGCAGGAGGATTAGGAAGAAAGAGGAGAACAACTAAAATGATGAATTCCTATGCAGGTCTAATTACACAAGTGAGAAGAGCAACAAAATGGTAAGTCCAAATTTGAATCTGATAGGGAAGAAAAGGAAAATTTCAGATACTTTGACATAGGCTAAAGAGTGCAAGATGATAAAGGTTTGCAAAGCAATTTACAGTGCCCAGAGAGGGGAAACTGCCCAGAAGAACCAAAAATCCACTTCATGAAGCATATCCAGCAGCTTGTGAACCACTTGTGACAAGCAGAGGTAGTCTCCTCCCTAATTAATTTGTCCATGTTGTTCTTATTTACTTCAGTCAGTATGGAGACGTGAAGGGTGCAGACTGGTGGGGAGAGCTGGGACTACTTCAGCACAGAGAAAAAGGAGGCAATAAGAAAGGCAGGAGCAACCACAGTGTTATGCAGGACCTCAACATTTACTGCCACTCAGAGCCCCATAGCACTCCCTCACCAAGAGCTGCTGGTCTTAGAGGGCTTCCAAAACTGCTTACCCATACCTCATCAGACATGCTGCACCACCCCTCATTCAGGTGTGAAGCAGCCTCTTTGTAATACCTAGGGTCGTGTCTTCTCTGCAGAAGCATCATTCATAATAGAAAAACACATCCTTTAGAAGAAATGTTTAACCTCCATCACTCCTTTAGACCTTGAGATACCAACTGACTTACTGGATCTCGTAGTATACTTTCTTTGGCTTCCCTTAAGGACCAAGTATAAATGTAGCCGGGACCGGCATGTGCCAATGTGTTCGCAGCAGAGCAGAGAGGTTTTATTCTGCTTTAACTACTGTCCATCTCTCTCTCTGGCTCTCAGGTTTTTAATGCAGTTGCTGCTCTGGGTGTCTGCTCCACCCATTAAGAATTAAAACAGAAATCCAGAACATTGCCCATGAGCAGGGCTACTTAACCCCCGTAAAAACTTCATGCTGTACACTACACAGTCTGAATAATAGATACACGTTATGAATATAAATAAAATACACTCTTGCCAATTAATGGGGTTTAGGGTTGTGGTTTTTTAACATAACTTCCTTTTGAAACTTCTGCATATATTTTCTATTTTTGAGGGGCGGTTATATATCCTGTTTTAATGTTTTGCTGTTTATGCAAATTTCCAAATATAAAGGCATATGGTGGCAAAGTGGCACTAACTATCTGCTTTTCAGCACACATTCCTCTGCTATTACAAGAAAAGGCAGCCTGATGGAAAAGGAGGAAAAAAAAAAAAAGAAAGAAAGCAGCATAAAAACTGACACTCTGCATAAGCATAGCATTGATTCAGATTTCTTAGCTTTATTCTTGAACCCTGATTCACTAATAGCTCTACTGGCTCCTGCAGGGCAGCTGTGGATGCTCCTTCATGTCATAAGGTAGAGTGGGTGCTCAAGTTTGTAATTATACTTTTAAACTAGCAGAGAAAATGAGAAAAATAAAGGAGAACTTTTTTGAGTCAGAGGTTCCCTCTCACACTGGCAGCCTCACTGCATGGGTTTCATGTATCCAGTTTGCATTTTGCCTGATAACGTAGAAGGCACATCATGCTATTCTAAAACAGCAGGATTATTTTCTCCATTCTAATTGATGAACAGCTGTGCTGTAATAGACTACAAAGCACAGCATCACTGATCTCTCCTCAGGCCACCCCAGGAACTGAACACTCCACAGGGAACCAGAAAAGAATGAATGCTAAAAAAAAAAAAAAAAAAGGAGAGAGAGAGAGAGAAAGAGAAAAAGAAGAAACACCAAACCTTTAAATACATCCTTCTTTGGATTACCATTATTATTTGGCATCTCATTCAGCAATAATTAAGTCCAATTTTCACCACAGTAGTTCCAGTGTACGGCATGACCCTAAACCAATCATGTTTTATAAAACCTAAATATCATCATTTTTAAAGAGAAATGTTGAAGTTTAGAATTGTTTGTCACTGCGCATCAGTGTTCACAACACTCAAGTCACTTCTGGGATCATGTGTTCCCTAGAACTGTTCTTTGTCCCAGAAAGCCTACATTAACCATTCATTTGTCTGCTGGAATTCATTGTCTTTCCCTTCATTCTATTTTATCAAAGTTATCATTATTATATATCTTAGTATGGAATTACAGCTCATGTTAATTTTTGCCTTGTCTATTTTACCATGCTACCATTGTATAATAAAATAAACTGATGTGAAACATTATCTAAGTCAGGCTGGATTCTGGTTTGGATTTTCACTGAAAGGTTAAACAAGTGTTAGAGCCAGCTTCAGGCTCACCCTAACTGCATTGGGCAGTGCCTTCTTGAAAGATTTTGATCCCAAAGATTGGAAGCCTTAGGAATCACTGGAAATACCTGTCTACTTTTGTATGGGTGGAGATTTCAGAAACTCAGCAGTGTTCCTCAACTTTCTATTTTCTTGTGCTTCTAGAAATGGCTGCTCCACTTACCTTCACAGTGAAATGGTAGAGAGTCCTTTATATCTTGGAGATAATCTAGAAGCAAATAGGAAGGATAAAACTGATGTCCAAAAGACAGATGTTCTTCCCTTCTTTCCCCTCACCAAATTCAGTGGGGTAAGGTGAGACTCATAATCCTCATTTAAGAACCTTTTCTGCCTCTATATATATTTTCTGTGGGCATGAAAGTGTAAGAAATAGTTAAATGATGCCTCTTGTTGTATCAGTAAACCAGTTCCAAAAGCACAAACTCAATTCAATCAAAATTTTTGACAAGAAAGCAATCTTCCCATTCTGCTCAGCAACAGAAAGGTTTTGTACTCTTTATTTTGTATTATTGGGAGTGATTTGCTGCATCTTTCCGATAGGTAAGCCCTGTGCTTATGTGTTCTTTTGTCTAGATAAGTGTTATCCTGTAAAATGAACACAATAAGACTTCTGTTTACCTTAATGTTATTTAAAAAAAAAATCTCACAGATATAAGAAATCAATAACCATCCACAACAATTTACCAAGGATTCAGTCTGGGTAGAAAAATTCAAATTGTATTGATTTTTTTACAGAGAAAAAAAGCCAGTTGACAATAAGCTTCAACTAAAAAAATATCATGTGTACACAACTGGAAGAGATTCAGAAAGCCAGTTATTTAAAAACTGAGCTGCCGATTAAGACATGTAAGACAGGTTTGAATACAAAATCAGCCCCTGTACACTGGCCCATTACTTAGTTTTCGTGCCTCAGTTCTCTTTTAATAATAGGAAGGTGATAAAGCTTATTTTGTGGGATAAAGCTTATTTTGTGGGGGTCAGCAAAACTGTGAAGAATTTGCAAACATAATCCCAGAAAGAAGTATCATTTAGTGCAGCATATCACCACACATACACTCTCATGGTCCAAAAATATGTGTAATAAATATGCTTACCAGGACAAATGGGATGTCATGCTCATTTTGGCTATCATTTAAGTTGTTGATCTTAACTCACCAAGGCCTTTAAAGACTGATTATTCAAAAATCTACTCTTCTCACTTTTCTTACTACTAAATTCTGCATAAGGGCGCAAGGTGAAAGCCCCCAGACTTAAAGGTCCGTTGTCTGCCAAATGAGACTCACCAGTAAAGAGCTTGCTCACAATGCCACCTGCCTGAAGGGTCTTCGGCCTCCAAGCGGGCTTAAAGATGCATTAGGTGTTTCTAAGATCATGAGTTACAGTGGATTGAAGGTTTGGGGTGGGGTTATGTTTTGACTTTGTGGGGTTTTTTTAATAGCATTTTGCAAATTTGGTTGAGATTATTAGCGGACATATGGTCAATTTATTAATTGTTTTTATTTGCATTGTTAATTTAAAGTGATTTGTTCTCACTCACAATATAATACAATAAGCACTTTTTAAAAAATAATTTAAAAAGAGTAAATAGCAACATGTGTGTCATATGAAAGCAAAGCAAAACACAAGACATTTTCCACATTTACTCTTTCAGTTTTCTCCTTAGCTTTGTTTCTGTTTATTCAACCCATTTCCTATCCCAGCTGCAAGAGGAGTTCAAATAAACTCTGAATATATCTTAGTGGTCACATTTTTACTTTTCAATACACAAAGCAGCCTTTGAGGACCTTATAGCCCAAACAAAATATTTGTATTGCCTGGTCAAATATGCCATGCCTGAAGCTAAGGGTTTTGGTGGAGGATGTTAATACAGGAACCTGTTTCCTAGGTCAGGGCTGTTCATGGGAAAACTTCCACACTGGTTATGTCAAGTGGTGGTAGTGGCCTGAGTTGGATTTGACAGCCAGAGAAAAGAGCACTCTTGTCCAGGAAGCATCAGCAAAAGGACCACAATAATACGATCAAGTGACAGCAGCTGGCTGTCAAAAAGCAGAAATGACAACCCAAGAAGGTCTTGGTGAAATATAGTAGTAATCTTGACCTCCTAGCAAGAGAATTATTAAACCCCTCTGAGGCACATCACTGGGCTGGATCAGAAGAGCAGATTGAAGTCCAGAGCAACACTGGTCAGATTCCGCCTCTAGCTATTCTGTCATCATCTATAGAAGAAACATTCCTGAGCACTTGCTGGAAATTGTAAGCCAAGGAAAGATTCATACACACTGTTCATTGCAGCAGTTTGATCAAATTTGTGAATGAAATAGCAAAATGGGGTTTGTTCTGTGTTGTAGGTTTCCAGTAAGGGCTTCAGGGGACTCCAACCTGCCGGCCCACAGATTGTAAACACAGACTGAGGCATCTGCCAGGTCACACACAGATTTGGTGATTTCCCTTAATGTCATTTTAAAATTTAATTTAGATGTGGTTTACTCACAAAACCAAAGAAGCCATTTTTCAAGTTCACCAAACCTCCCACGTCTTGGCTGAATAGGGAAGGGTAACAGCACTGAAGACAAACACTTGCTTTTAAATTTCTAGTGTCAGAAGCCAAAACAAAGTTTTGAATACAAACAATCCACCTGATTTATTTTCAAGGGACCCCTGAGGTAAGAGTCATGTCCACAGGTCTATTGAGAGTGTGATCTCTTTTTATGGGTTTGTGCTGTATTTTTACACTGGGGTCAGAATGAAAAAAGTGAGTTCCTCTAAAATAGCCTGTCTGTAACTCATTTCTACTAAAATTCTGCATAAAGCACATATACTTCCTTAGAAAAGACCTGCACACAAGAGAAAAAGGGAGGGATTTCTTAGAGAAGTGAGCTGACTCATGTAATTGTAGTTATGTCCAATATTTTGACAGTGAAGTAGTAATTAACCTTGCACTCTGCTCAGTATCACTGCATTTCTACTGTGACCACTATGAAGTGCTTTCTTGTGAAAGGAAAGAATGAATCTAAGTGGGAAAATTACTGGAATGAGAGAGGAGTTCTAATGGCAACCTTGGCATCCTGCAATTTCACACATTAAAATATATTTTAAAAAAAAAACCTACTACAGCGCTTGTTGAATAAGGCTAAGCTTTCTACTCTTCAAACTATTAATAAGGGCTTCCCATTGAGAAGACAAATACATGCTTGATGCATTTTTAATTCTGTGCCAATACATTTGACTAAAGCTGTTTGCTGTTTCAATGACAGGATTTAACTTGCCCTTCTGTATTCAACATTTCTGATTATTAATGACATTTAGAAAACACAGTCAGAGGCTGTAAAAGTTATATTCTGGTCAATATTTTTAAAAAGTAAAAAGATTAGTAATTAAAGAGCCAAATCCTTGTTAGACAGTAAAATTAATCATTTAATAAAGTAAAATTTATTTATACAATGGAATCAGTACCATAGCAAGGAAAAATACTATCTTGACCACTGTGTAGTGATCCCTGATAGCAATTGAACGCAAAAATTTGCAGCCTTGTCAAATCAGACATAAATAATATATAGATAATCTGTATATGTACAAGTCCAGTAGCCTTTTTAAGAAAGTGCATTTCAAGATATGTGCTGCTTAGTCAAAAAACATTCTTGTCTGTGGTTTCTACTATAAATACATCCTATATTTAAATGAAGCCAAAAATTAATCAGGGGCCATTGCTGAAATCTAAACTACTTTTTTCTTTTTGAATATCTCTGAAGTTCCAAGCAGTTTCTCTTCTAAATTTGCCAGGAACATTTCTTTGAAGAAAAAAAGAACGACATTGGTAACAGTATTGAGAAGACCAATATAGGGATCACATTGAGTTAATTTTTTACTGCAAGAAATGGAAAAAGAATTCCCGTTTGCCACAGACTGATTATTATTTTGTTATTTAAGTGATAATGTAAACCTAAGGTTAAAATGAAATTATATATACTGATGATCTCCTAGTGACCTCCTTTGTGTTGTTCCATTACAGCACATAGTAATAATACACTAACAAAGTGCACACACTTATGGTACTGACAGGAACCAGTGCAAATCAAGCAGCACAGGAGACACATTACTTTTGTTTTAACCATTAAAGGCTCTAAGAAATACAATATGACAGGCAGAAGAAAGCAGGCTTGGATTTTCTAAAGGTACCCAAGAGTGGCACTGATTTGTGTTTTCTTTGGTATCCTTTTTAAAAGGCCTTTAGCTGTGCCAATACAATAGATTCAAATCCTGACCTTTCTCAACACATTGAAGATACTCTGTATATCTTACCATATAACAGAGGGAATCAATACTGTATTTTACTAAATGTGAGTTAATTTTACCTAGGGAAGGAAATTACTGCTCTTAATACTAGAATACTTTTTTTCTTCCCCTACTGCAAGCCAGTGAGTTTCAGGTTTGCCAAACCCTATCACTGTTTAAAAAAGGGTCTGAGAGATTTTAATAGCTAATAATAGGAGGAAACATAAAAGGACAAATCCAATTTAAGTGAAAGGGTTCCTGTGTAAGCATTACTTGTCAGTCTTTGGTCGTACTGTATAGGGACCAGCTACAGAGCAGTGGCAGCAAAGAAATATAAAGTCCAGATTTAATTCTGATACAGAGAAATACAATTTCAAAACCGGACGTCTTATCATAGGCATGTCCCATTGGAGAACTCATTTCCCTAGCAAAAGGCTGTCACTGCCATTATGTTGTACAAGGAACCAATTTACTACTACAGCTAAACAGGGTTACTGGTGCTGTTGGAACTTAAGCATTTGAAGTTATCGCTAGAAAAAAAATAGCATTTCAAATGTCAGTGAAATGGGAAGGTATAATTGAAAAGTATCAATCAGAGAAGCGAAAGGGTTTAGAAGGCTAAGACTGCAGTTTTAGTACTGCCTTTCCCCTCTCTTCCTCTTTTTATTTCTTTAAGCTGCTTTCTCTATTTCCTTTTCCCTTTCACATGCAACTTCAGATTTAGGTCTGTAAAATAAAAGATTTTGGCTTGACACTTGTCCTGTGTCAGACATGAAGAAAATTTTGATGCTTTTCTTCTACAGTCTAGTGACCATAGTTTCATGAAACAAAACTCTCATCTCATTCTGCACCCAGAGCTGCCAATCTGGAAGATATCTAAATGAATTTAACAAAAATTATTTGAATTTTGGTTATTTTGCTTGTCTTTTTTTTTTTCCTCCCCTCCTTCTGAAACAAGACCCATTCACTTGAACCTCCTTTCTATAATAGAGTTTCCCCCATCCCAGGCTGATCCTACAGAGAATTAGAGAGTGAATAAACCTTTGAGCTTTCAGGACTTGAAAGTACAAAAGAAATGGTATGTAAAATGAATTAATTTGGTTTCAGAATATCCTGATCATGCCAATATTGCTAAATTTTTGTCTCCTACGCAGAAGAACAGGAGTGGACTTTTTCAAACTGCCTCATTGTGTTATATTTTGTCCTGAATCAATGTGTGGCAATATTAGGAGCATGTTTAATTAATCTGAGAATCAGAGGGTTGGATTTACACAGTCTGCAACTCGCTTGCAAAATATCAAGATTTATTTCATTATTACTTTCTTTTGCTGTGCATAGTGGCTCTAGGGCTTTGAAAAAAACAGCTCTTAGTCAAATAGCAATTAGAAAAACAGAGCTAGTGTATAATCATGCTAAAACTTGCTCATTTTACCCCTTAACTAGGTTGTCAAATTGCATGTAGTAGTGTGTCCTTTTAGACCAACATCACTGCCCGGGTCCAAGGGATATCAGTTGCTCTGAAACATCAGGGCTGCTTACTGGCATTGATACACAAAGCAAATTTATCTGTTGCTTGCTAGAACTCCATGAAAAGAAAACCACACAAGAAATTCCAGTTCAGAGCATTGGTCCTTCTTTACATTTTAAACAAGGTTTGGCCTGCTAGAGAGAGGCAAAAAGGTGATGTTAGAAAGTTCTGCTAAAGTAGTGTAATGTATTGTGAGAATACCTATTTACAGAAGAAAGAGCATCAGCTCAGTGTTTCACAGCAAGGAAATGAGACCTGTAAAAAGAGTCAGACCAGAGTTCTATGTGATGAGGAATAGAGCCCCCACATATGGTATCCTCCTTTTTACACAAAATAATTCCTATGTTCAGGAAAAAAAAAAGTACTATGCATTTCTAATGGATTTAGGTTTTACAATTTAAAAAAAAATCATCAGAATGATGTACAGGATTTTTTTAGATTTTTTTTAATGGCTGAAGTTTCAGAGAATTGATCATCAGAAATCAACCCAGGCTGTAGAAACAGAAATTTTTGTCTCTAGTTGTGTTTAGGATCTGGTTGGAGAAAAGCTGAGAGTTTGAGCTGAAGCTGGGAGAAAGTTGCATGTCTTCTTTAGAATTTATTTAAACTTCTCTTATTTCAGAAGTAATTTTACCTCACACGGAAGATCCTTTATCCACATTAGAGTGCAGATATATTCCTCCTCCACCACCTTTTTGATGAATTTCAATTTCAAATAACTTAACGGCTAACAGCCTGCAATTGTTCTTTATATTAATAGAAATACATGGTCTCTTTTGAAGTTCAGGTAGTAATTCAGTTCTCAAAATTCTTCTGCTGTTTATAAATTATTTGAGCAGGGATGTCACAGCCTTTGATGCATCATTACAACCCCTGTTCGACTGCATTCTCTTATTCAATTAGAAGCAACTTTTATATGCTTAGGATGTTGTGCTAACTGGAACTACTGAGTTGTCAATTACATTTATTTTGGACCGTGGGTGCAAAGTATTAATTATGTCATGTGTCCAGCTCAGGAAATGAGTAAGAATGATTGCGAGAAAACAGGATTTTTTACTTAAAATAATTCATAGAATTGTGTCTGTGTGTGCTAGAAAGTATGCAGCTCTAAAGATAATTCCTAGCTCTCACTCTACAAGTTTCATTAAAACTGTTGCAACAAATCACTAGTGTGGGAAATTTTAGTAGGAAAAATCCAGCCAAACGAACAAATTCAAACATAATTTCAAATAATCAATAATATTACATGGAGGGGAAGTACTTTTCCAATGAGATGCAGTTAATGGACTTGTTAATAGACTGCTTCTGAGACAAAAATTCCCCCTTCCACGACAGAGGTAGGTCATGTACTACCATATCCTAGAGTGCCTTGATTCTCCCACTGTAGGAACAAGGTAAGTCAAAGTGACTTAACTGAAATGAGTCACTGCTGCTAGAACTGAAGGGAAAGAGGGGTTGCTTATTTCATCAGCTAATATTGTGGGAACCTGTAATTTCTGCTTGGGCTGAGTGTGGAAATTTCATAGCTCTGATTATATTTCCTGAAGCTGAAGAACTATAGATTGTTCAGAGGCTTCTGCCCACAACCATCTCAGTCATGCAGGCAATAAGGGGTAGCTATACCATGTCACAGCATCTTACAGAAAAGGCTTACAAAGATAAAGCAAAACCAGATTCTGTTTTTCAGAACAGTTAACAAGAAACCCAAAAATGAAATATGGTCACCAGAAGGATATTAATAAAGAGACAAAAATAGAGGGAGATAAACTAGACTGTTCACTGACAATTTACAAACAAAAAGAGGAGTTAATTTACAACAAGTAATTTTAAACAGTTCATCCAAATTTGAGCTTAGAATAGTGATATTTCTTAAATACTGTGTGCAGGCACTTGGTAAGACAAAGCCTTAAGTGATTCTCTGATGATAATAGGAAGGGGAGAGGTAGTCAGAGGGATATAGGATAGCAATAAAACTTAAGGAATGTTTCTTTCCCTTTAAAGAAGGGAAAATATCTCCAGTAAAGGAATGTCTCCTCATTTTATCAGCTCTCTAGCCATTTCTTGTCACCAGATGAATACTAGAGTGTCTAGTACAAAAGGCAAAAAAGAAACATGTAGGCTTTAAATACAATAATTCATTTAAAAAAATAGAAAAGAGGTAGCTAGATTTTTTTGGTAGGATAAAAGGGACCAACGAATTTGTAAATCAAAACTAGGAGAGAGGAAAATTAAGAAAAAAGCCAAAGGGAAAAACCAACAGGATTAATATTGATGCAGCTATGGCAAAAGCAAACAGACAGGCAGGGACAAGATTGCATCCAACCTCCAAAACACATGTAAAGTTGGAGCTAAAATGTCATATGCGTATGCAATTTATATGCAAAAATCTTTTACATAAAGCTACTAACTGCCAAGTCTTCTTTCACAACTTTTTCAAGGCTTGCAGTAACTCTGGGATTTTATATTCTCCCTCCGTCACCTTACTGAAGGCACGACTGTCTGTGAAGAACACGGAAACTTTCTTAAGGCCATGGTATTAAATTCTTCCTTACATTGCTGGGCTGGTGGCTCAGCAGGAAGACCTATTTTTTGCTTGTGTTTCAAGCAACTTCCCTGGCAGTTATTGCCTGCAACAGACTGTAGGGAAGTTGCCAACATTTAGAAGCTCTGATGATGTGAGCCAACCTTAGACTAATAATTTTTTTATCTCAATATAAGTGGAAGAATTGCATAAAAATAGACAATTTTTAACAGTATGGTATTCTGTTATGAGAGAAGGCTAAATAACATGGGTGCCATATGAACATCTTTCTCCTATCTACAGCACCTAACTATAGCATAGTCCATATGTCTATTTGTCTGATAGCTGAACTTATTGAAATAACATGAGGTTACAAAAGAGAGTTCTAGAGCTCAGTGCCCCCAAACCTTTTGAGTTGAAACACCTAACAGTTGTAAACACTTTTTTTTGCATAACCCTCAAAATCAAAACCAATTAGCGAGTGCACTGAAATATTACATGGGAAACCCAGACACATTTTTAAGAGTCCAGAAAACAGGATGAGTTCTGTAGTCAGACATTAACTACCGTCTTGTGCCTCTATCTTGATACATGCAAGAGCTTCTGCCATAATCTCTTGGGAAGCTGCAGGATGACAGCGTAGGCTGGAGAAGCAAGCCCCCAGAAAAACTCAGCCTGCACACACAAGTGAGTCAGTAGCCAGCACTGGCGATGGCATACAGAGGAACTGGAAACAATTACTTCATTTCCAAGTTATTTTAAACTCAGAGCAGTCTCCTTCAGATGGGAAAGATGGGCAAAACCACCAGAAGGAGACAAGCAATGGTGTTACAAACATTTTGCTTTCATTTCTCATCTCTGTGGCTATTGTACATTGTCAGACTGTTTTGTGAGCATTTCCAGAGCAGAGGCTCTGACATATCTGCTCCCAGCAAACAGTTTAAATGTTGGCTTTAAATTCCTTAACAGATTCCAGGCCATCATCTTTTTTAATTAAATGCAAAAAAACTATGTTAATGCAACGTTAATGTTGAGATTGTCATTGGACAGATGTCAAGAAATTCAAAGTTATGGTTCCCACAGCAACCATAATTTAGCAAACCCCTCCCCCACCTCCACAACCACCCTCCTGAAACATATTGGTCTCAAATTGTACAACCGGCACCAAAGCCAGGGGAAATTGAGAGAGGCAGAAATTGTGGCTGGGACCTCTTGGAGCTGCTGCAGATGGGCTAGACTTTGCCTCAGTCCTCTCTTTGGAGGAGAAAGCACCATTAGTGGCGGCACTGGGACGGAGTGGCCCCTATCTACGTGTCACAGTGATTATATTATTGTTTGGCAGGGGTAAACTGGGAACTCACCACACTCACCTCAGCAGCGTATTCACCAATATACCTAACCCAGCACAAACCGGCTGTAACTGTAGCTATGAAAACGACCCCTATGGAACGTGTCAGTAGTAAGTCAAATGCTGAAAGGAACTAAAACCATAACATGGCCAGCAGTGCAGGTGTATCACCATAGCCACCACAGTCAACATCACACAATGGAACTATCCTTTCTTTATTCATCCCAGGATACAATACACTTCATCACTATACACCAGAGTGAACACTGAAACACACAAAGCACAGAAAAAATACTTTCCAGTGAGATAACATTTTTCACGGTATAGTTTTTCAGACCCTGATCTCTCAGGCTTTGTATGTAAAGGAAACCTACAAATTGCTTCTAAAAAAAACAGACTGAAGACAAAAAATAATCCAATGCAGTGCTAAAAATCGTAAGTTTGGAAGCAGTACTGGTTTTCTGACATTTAATAGTTAGCCTTATATGCTATTCTCTTCCTTTGAGAAGACACGCAGAATCAGTCTTGAGGAAAAAAGGCAACGCAGGAAGAACTGTGCCTCACCAATACCGCCCTTGGAGACTTTCCACTGTGTCTTTTGCAATCAGACTTGCCTATCTCACATCGGCCTTTTTAGCTATCAGCACGCTTGCAGCAAGCGTTGGTAAAGCCCTTCCCAAATCTTCATTCACGAAGCCTAGCTGTGATGATGATCTATGCTATTCCAACTAACTCATCAAAATTCAACATATCAAAGAAAAATAACAACTCCGTTCACCAAATGACCTCATGACCTCTCTCTTGCTAATACCTGCAAATGTGCTACAGGTCCCAACTGCCTTTCTTCTAAATTGTCTAATTAGAGTTAACCTAATTAAGTTAGCCAAACAATTACTGTCAACATGTACTTTCAAGTTTTCTGTGTAAACTTCAGACCTGTAAAAGCACTTACATTCATGAAAGTATGTTTCTTTTTTTTCCAACTGTACCAGTTTTCCCACACCTTTCCCTCCAAACCTATTTGCAGTTATTTCGGAGGACTATTACAGCTACATACGCTAATCTTCTGTCATTTTGTGCATGTCTTTTTTACAATCTGGAGTCTTTGAATGATTCTACATTTAATCCTAAAGCCAGTGAATTACATCAGTCCACCATTAAAACAGTTACTACATCCTACATTGCCAGGTCCTCACCTGAGTGTAAATAATAAATTTCTAGGTAAAACCATGAAGAATACTTTTACTACTGGTGTTGTCTGACCATATAAGGCAGTGTTAGAGCCAAGCAGAATTTGGATGCTTTACATTATTTCACAAAACATGAGAATTGATGCTGGTGGTGAATGGAGTGGTATTAGCCTTTCCTAACATGTCACTGTCATCCAGGGCTGCCTCAGCTGTGCCCACCTAAACACAGACCACCGTTTCATTTCATTTTACCATGTTTAAGAGTGACATGAAAGAGAAAGTATGAATATAAGAAAGTGTTTACAACTGTTGCCTGAGTGCCCTGCATGTCAATTTACTAGTCTGGGCTTTAGGAAGCTTGCTAAAGGCTCGCTTCCTTATGGTTTTTTCCCCTAAGAAGCACTTGACCTGCGTGTGGAATGGAAAGAGAAGGTGACAGAGAGAGGGGAGAAGGAAATATGACCTGTAGGACATCCATCAAGTGATTTAAGTCTATACATATGACTGCAGTTTTGCCTTTGAAAGACAAATCAAGTAATGCTGCTGGCACTTGCTCTTTCCTGTCAGACACTTCTTTTATTCTCAAGCCTGTTGATAGCTTAAAAGTTGCATTATATCTTCTCCAGTGTTAGTGCAGCAGTTTCCCGTTTGATTTCATATTCAGTTCATATTTGTGGAAGCAGGAGGGGCTCTTTACTTTACTTGATAAATGGCAACATCTGGCTTTGTGATGGGCCATCACCAGCATGTTTAAAGAGCTGCTGACGCTTCAGGGAAAACTTGGTAAAACATTTCATTTAGAGGCAATTTTAGTTATTTATTCTATTTTCTGCATTCCTCATCCTCCACTTTATACTAGGGACATTTGCATGAAAACAGACCACAACTCCTGAAGAGTTCATCTTCACATAACATTTTTTCATTTTATGCCCTAATCACTAATCATGCTTGTGTCACAGCAATCATATCCATAGCAACCACTTATGATGTAATAGAAAATTAGGGTTTCTGGGAAGGGTAATGAATAAGGCATAATGATATTAAAGGGCCAAACTCCATATTACACTACAGCAGCGTAAAAATTTGTTAGAAGTCAGTAACAAAAAACTGAATTGTAACAGAAAACTGCATTGTGCTATTGCTCTTATATAAGCACACACAGGACTTGACCTTTTCTTTTGGTTACAGAAATACAATGAGCCAAACAGTCCTGAAAATCAGAATATTTATATAAATACCTTAACCTGTCTATATATAGATGCTTTTAGCAATTGAAAAAATGAACAGGGAGTTTCTCAAATCACATTTTTAAAAATTCTCATAGGAAGCTTCTTTCCTTGAAGTAGCAGCAGGTCAAATACAGCCAGAGGTGTAGACATTGTACAAACAAGGCTTCTCCAAAAGCCAAAATAAATGTTTGACTCTTATTCTTTATGTTTTATGCAGTTTTGTGCTGAATATTTGTAAGCAAATAAGTATTTCCTATTTCTTAAGCATGCATTCAGCAGTTTAGCCATACCTGGAAATGATAAATAATAAGCAGGAGCAATACAAGGATGGAGATCTGGCCCAAGCTTTATAATGATGATTTATTTATATCCTGTCTGTAAATATTAACACATTCTTATTTCATGCATCAAGCAAAATGAGGCAAAGAACTTCATCTCTGTAATGTAAAATGCATAGTTTATCCATCAAAACATCCATCTCCTTAAGTCACTTCTAGAAAACATGAATTGCAGGAACATTTGTGGCAATTGCATGGACATATCCAGAGAGAGAAGGGGCAGATAAATTAACGTTCCTGATGGTGGAAGAACTAAGCTGTGAACTTTTAGGCTCCTTCCAAAGAACTGCTGTAGGGATAGAAAAGATGTTAACGTGTTCTGCATTCTGAGCAGTCACATCTTGTCATTGCACAGGTAACAGAGTCCATGCAGATGACATTAACTACAGTTCTTTCCTGACTCTTAGGTTCCACAACCTCACACAGAGAAGGAAAACACACCTTCAGCCATGGGAGACCACCCTTGTCACCATTTTCCCAAAAGGAAATACTACTGCTGCTGAGCTTTGCCTGAAGTTTGATAAATACTGCAGCTCTTTTCATCTCTGCTCCCAACTGCACAGTCTGCAAATGTTCATTTATGCACTTATATATGTTATTATAATGTGCAAAAACTTGGAATTGAAAAGAAGGTAAATAGGATATCTTTATGTTATGTTACATTTTCTAGAAGTGCAATTGAGGTATCAATCATTCCATTCTGGCTGCATTGATCGGTAATTTTCATTTTGTAATTTCAAATAAAGCTTCTCTCCACAGCAGCAACGGCAGCACTTTCCAGCATATAACTTCAGTTCATTTTAGCTTCATGACTTAAAGATCCTTTCTCCCCATCATTCTTGCACATCTTCTAAGTGGTAATTCCACTTTTCCAATTAGATTACTGGAACATGCCAAGTAAACAGTCACCTTTTCCTACAGCCATAACATCTAACTAACAAGCAAAGTTAGTCCAAAAAATAGCTCAGTCCCTACATTCCCATTTTAGCTCCTGCATTTATAATGTGGATCTTTAGAGATATATGGAGATATATATATAGAGAGTATAAATGTGTGTATATGTAAAAAAGTATGGATATATATGCATATATATATAAGAAATAAAAATGAACCTTAATAGACAGTACTAATGATAGTGATTGCTTGATTTACACTCATTTTCAAGAAACAGGAGTTGTGAAAAAAAATAAAAATGTTAGAAAATACACACAAAAACAAACAAACAAATAAACAAACAAATACTGTAAGTGGCTGAAGCCAGAAGCCAGGCATGTTCAAATCCTGATTTACCACATAGCCCCAAGCAAGTTACTTCTCTCTGTCCCTCAGTTTGCTCATAGTAAAATGGAGATCATAACCACTTAATTCAACAGGCTGTTGCAATGACATACAAATTCATTGTTCTTTCAAAAGCTGTGAGCTCTCCTAATGAAGGGTTCCTTTGAGATACAAAGAATTCAGAGTGGGAAAGTAGGAGTAAGGCTCAATTTCATTAGTTCTGACCAACAATTTTCTGTGCTAGCAGGTCTGTTTAAGACATAAAAGCAGAAAATTCTTACAAAACTGACTAGAAAACTGACTGAAGGAAAGAAAGCAAGAGTGACATCATCAGGATTGGTATTCTATTTTTTTTAATTATTCCTATTGTGTTTAAATATTATGTACCAAAATACTTCAGGCATATCAGAAATATCCAAAACAAAAAAGCTTTAGAGATACTTCCCAAATGACAGTAAAACTGAATTGAGAAACCAGAACAAAATCACCTAAAAGCTCTGTGAATCCTGCATAAGAGACCATGTTATAAATTAATTATAATACTTATGAAAAATTTTAGATATTATTTATGCTACGACAGCACTTTGGCATGAAACTATGATTCAGGCCACAAAAGGCTGTAAAGAAAACATTGCTCAAGAGCCATATTTGAGGTGGAGAAAGGGAAGAAAAAGGTGAGGCACAGAGGGAACTGGTGTGACTTGTGAATCATCACACCACAACAGAAGCCAGGCAGTTTGGTCATCCAACCTATCTGGTTAGAAGGCCACGCAAGCACATTCACACCCTCTTTTAGAATGGGATTTGACAATGGTTGTACACCCTCTTAAATGTATTTTCAATGCATATTCACAAAAATGTTCAATTCCAAAAATACTTATCAAAAATAAAAGTTACAAGCTATGGAAAAGAAGAACTGCCCAAACAGAGATCATCAACATACACGTTTCATAAGACCTGAATTAACATATGGACCATTGTGTTTTCACAGAGCAAATCCACTTAACACATAATAAATCTTGTCCTTTGGGCCAGAGTTCAGCATCCTGTGACAAAGGAGATGACATGTCTGGAAGAGTGGCAACCACAGTAGGGATTTTACGGCAAAGTTTTCTCACTGAGGCAACAGAATACGGGAAAGGAGCTCCAGTCCCAGCTCTGTCAACTGCCTTTTTGGTGACTTTGGTCACAGCACTTCATGACACTCACCACTTCTTCCCCAGCCTTTGAGCCTGTGCAATCTATTCAGGTTATATTCTCCATAGGGTCTACTGGAACTTCTCAGCATCAATCTGATACCACCACTACCACTGTTTGCTAAGGTGTAAAATTCTCCATTTCTACTCTTCTAAAGCTTTCCTTTACTCAGCAACTCCAATATGATTTTGTGCAGAATCATTTGCTCTGAGGGACTTCAATCATGGGCTAGGCTGCAGCCCAAACTACACTTTGTCCCTCCTGCTCTTCTTCGTGCATCAGAGGACATGCTACCCCACAACTCCCTCCCAGAATCCAGTAGCTCCCACTGACCTCAGTCCCAACCTATTCCGCTCTCTTCCCAAGTTATTCTGCTTCTCTTTCCCCCACTAAAGCTAGTGTTGGGCTGCAGTGTGAAGAACCGCAACAGGTGACACACCATGCAAGGCAGGTATGGCCCAGAGGTCAGCAAATGATGGCAGCCTGGCCTGGGTTCACTGAAGGCAGGACCAGAGGTTACAAGGGTAGTGGGGGTCTGGAGCCAGGTTTCATACTGCGGGCCAGTGTGAAGGGTTCCTGTGGCACCAGCAGTCCTCAAACTCAAGCTGAAAGCTAAAATCCATCAAGTACAAAATCCCTGCCTTCCTGTAAAGAACTGACACCTCCCATCGAAGTTTTCCTCAAAGTAATAACATTCTATTATTAATCCACTTTGAAAAGTGTGATCATAAAGAAAAGTATGATAATAGACTTACGGGAGTTTAAACTATTATTGTTATAAGACAACAGGATTAAGGAGAAAGAACCTGATGCTGCAGCAGGAGTGTCCTCATAGTCACACTGCAGAAGAGGAGGCCAGAACAAGTAATTCAACTCCCTCGAAGACTAGTGGAAAGTTTTAACTGTGCCAGTAGTGCCAGCACCTCCTGCCTTGCCATCGGTGTGAGGGACAGGGCCTGCAGAGCAGAGGTCCCTTCACTTTGGGGCACAGCAGGGAGCTGTTGGGGCATGAACGGGATGGGTGAACATTTTCTTCCATCCCATGGCAGAGGCAGCAGCAGTTGACAGGAATGCAGGGGCAGCGGTTCAGACTGAGCTGATCCTTTGTGGCACTGTTGTCACTGAGAAATGATGTTCACACACACACAGCCCTCAGCCACTGCCACTGCAAGCCCAGCAGCCTCTCCTGGCCGTGCTTTGCTGGCTGCTGCAGTACCTGTTTTACCTGAGGAATGTCTGCTCCACACTACGTGTTCTGATTACTGCCTTTCATCAGGCAAGAGTGGGTAACTGAGGCAAGAGAACAGAAACTTCAACCATTTTATGAGGTTTTCTTATTTCATGGTGAACATAAATGTGTTTAAAAGAAAGCTGGTAACACCTGAGTGAGTAAGGAAAGCACTATTCATGCCCATTAAAGCTTTGTCCATTAAAGCTTTACTACATCACTCCCACTCATGGAAGAGTCCAGTCAAGGGCTAAAACTTCCCCACTTTTCCCCTTTCTTTCAAAATTTGGCTTAACCCAAAGATAGGCAAATAAAATTACTGATTTGTATGAACCAGATGGAGTCTCTCCTTATTTTGTGCAAAATTTCCTTCCATTTGGCCATAGCTAGCAGCATCTAAATGACGACATCTACTGTTTCCCTCAGCTGAAACAAGAATAAATGTTTATTTACTTAAGAGAAAAAGAAACTAGAAATATGGAGGAGCTGAGCAGTTTTGCAGGCTACAGCACAATTTTACTGAAAGAACTTGACGAAACCAGTTCCTCTGCAACCAATACTTAATGACAAGACTACACACATTCATCATTTTTTTTAATCTAAACTTTGGCATATACGAAATATTGAAATAAACTAAGCTGAGAAACAAATAAAATGTGCCCAGAGCCACAAATGGGCTTTTTTTGTTTGTTTTCTTGATTTTTTTTCCCCTCACTTCCCACCTCTGCAGTGTCTGCCTGCAATGATTAAGTTGACAAATGAAGTTCTGACTACTAATTAAATTGAAAATAGCAGATATACTGTGACAGTGATCTCTCTCTCCCTCATACATCACCAGTAATAGTGACTGTGCGTTGTTTTCCCTGCTCAGCTCTCCCCAAGCCCAGTGGCACAAAGCACAGCAGCTGACCTACACCAAGGTGGGAAGGAGCCAGTGTCTCCTCTTGCATACCAAGAGAGGAGAGAAGAGTTTCAATGTGTATCTACCAAAGCCTGGAATCATCACCGTGCTGGTGCACTGAGGTGACCTGTACTTCAACTTGTCCTTTTTTTAGCCTGGCAGAGGTTTGCTTGTCTTCTAGGACACACCTCACAGCTCTGGTGACTGGGGATCATTGTAATGCTCTATGTATCTGTCTAGGCCTATTTTTCTCATGTCAACCTCACAAACCTGCTCCTGACACCCCATGGATTCTAGTAGTTCCATATTAGGCAAAAGGTGGTCAATACAAGGAGAAGTAAAGGCAGGAAATCTTTGTTATCCATTGGGATAGCCATGAAGGGATCACTATTTATGGGCTGCATTCATCCCTGCTTACACCACCTAACCTTTACGGTCTTTTCTAACAATTGTAGCCATTCCTTGGACTATATACTGTCCTAATGATTCTTCTCATTCTGTGATGTTTTATTTCTACTCACTTGGTGCAGTTCCTTTCATCCCTATAACAGCAGAAATTTGAAAGCCATTCTGAATGCTTTGATTTTAAAGAAATACTTCATGTATATGAGCTGTGAAAATTGCAGTCCAAATCATCTCTGAATTTTATGACTTATAGCCAAAGAAAAATTTATTCAATTGTTCTCATTGCATCGCCTGCTTTATTGGGATGGTCTATGGGTTTCCTTTCAATATACTGTGCAGGAGATGACTCTCACAGGCAAAAGAAAAGCAAGTATTTGAAGTAAAATGTCAATGTGTTGATTTACCTATATAGATCATACACGCATATAAAAATACAAACATATTTTATGAATAATAATAATATAATATGTGTTTCTATTTGAGTCAGATGAGGTTTTCATTTTTTTCTTCATTTTCAGTTAGTTTATTTGATTTCATTATTTAAGTATTCTTTTACAGAATTGTCTTCCTGGTTTCTTTTTCAATCACAATGGGTCACCCATATGTTTCTTTCCTCATGAGACAAATACTTCAATAATGTCTTCCAGTATTTCTGAAAGGAAGAAATTTATAGCTAGCCAAACCCATTTTGGTTGTAGTTAGTTGACAACACCTAGAACAGTGACAGAATAAGAAGCTCTTACCAAAAAACTCAACTATGTCTGGCTGCTTTTAATTTTTGTTTTGCAGAATTTCCTGCTTGCTTTGGAAAATGTAAGGAATAGCTAGCTTATTTTTTGTAAAATACAATTTTTATTTCTGGCAGGTGTCATCTAACTGAAGCCTTAAGTGAAGCTTTGAAAGTATGTAGGCACTCTTAACGAATGAAGATGCATAATCACACTGTCTGGAAGCTCTTTGGGTCAAAAGTTATTTTTCCATTCTGTGTTCAACCAGAACCTCATACAACAGAAACTGTGGTAGGCAACCTAAGCAGACTCATAAGGGCCAACTTATTATCCTGATATACAGCATGGAAAGTTGATGAGACAGTTGGACCGATTCACGAAAAGTGAGAGAAGTGTCCATGCTGTAAATTGCCCCCAATCTTTCTCACACCTCTTCCTACCCAATTTAGTTTGCCTCACTCCTATGTGCAGAAATATACTTTGCCCTTTATTCACCCAATTTCAAGGTTATACTCAAACACGTACTGGAAGATAAAAGCTTTAAATAATGTACATTCTCTCATTGTCCTTTTCATTGAGATCACAGGTGCATGACCTCGTCCCCCAGCACAAAAAGCTGTTGTCATGGAAACAGCTCAGGATGCCAACTTGACAACAACTGACATTCAAACCAGGAGGGACACCTTGTCTCCTACCTTCCCCCACCAAAACAGTGCATTTCAGCAGGGGCCAAATCTGCCATGTTTTTTGCTTGCCAGGGCTGGGATGTGCTCTGCTGGGAGCAAGAGGTGCAGTTGGTTCCAGGCCCACATGGCACATACTGCACCCCAAAACCTGCCTTGGTAAAATAGCATCTGACACTACAACCTAATCAAGTCAGCTGAGAAGAGTAACCTTCGCTTTCAATGCTTAGCAAGATGTGGAAAGGGGAAGAAGAAGCCACCTCTCTTAATGGCTGGAACAGAGAATCTCATACCAGGTCTCTCACAGTGCCACTGAATTTGTTTCTTTCAGACTGCCAACAGATCACTGTTTTCCTAGAGGAAAATCACTTCAGCACCCTACATTTCCTGCCTGTAAAATGGGGATAACTACACCTATGGCAAGTCTCAGATAAAGAGCTTTCAGTAATCAGTATTGTAATCCATTTTTTTTCTTATCCTATTTCCAGTTGTATCGATATTGTGGCAATTACTCACCATTTAACTCTTCTAATTGAGTAATAAATAGTCCAGGAAAGCAGGAGATAGACTTCTAGGTAAACATCTTGAAAAAGTGGATGCATGTTCCAGAGGGAAATAAACTCAAGGGAAAGGTCTCTTATTTATGTTTTGTCCCCCAGGAGATTTAATTGGAAAGAGCTATGTAGTTAACACCCGCACTCCTTGCCTCCTCCATACCTAAGCATATGTGAAATGCGGTACTCGACTTTAAAGGAAAAAAATAAACATATTCATATATACATGTATATATATACATATATATGTATCATTGTGTTTGGGGGAAGGGAAACAATACACATACAATGGCATTTACTTTCCTGGAGGCTTGTGCATATTCTTGTGCCTGAATGCTGTCTTGTGATCTCTACATAACCTTTGAAACACAAGTGCATATTTCACCCTTGCAGACTAGCACAACCATTTTTTTGTCATTCCAATTTCATTTCCAGTGCAGTGTGGACTGCGGGCTCAGCAGTCACTGGAGTCTGAAGTGACTCTTGGGACCTCCTCACTGTTCTATATGCAAATGGCCCTGCACCTGGGCAGCCGAGCGGGCTTGCCGACAGTTTAGTTATGCAAATCTGATTGATCGAGAGCATATTGCAGAAGAACACACGCAGGCCTGAGACACTGGCAGCTATATTTCACTGGCTAAATTCCCGAAGAAAAAAAAAAAATTAAATGCCAAGCATTTTGATGCATATTCCTATCAACCCCTGAAGTGCACTAGCGTTTATTTCGGTATGTTTTCAACACTTTGCTTAAATGTTGTTAATGCAATTTCTTGTGCTATTGCTGAATTCACAGAAGGGCTTGGTTTCTGTATTTTTTTTAAAGGCACAAACAAAGACCCGAAACAACAACAAAAAATAGTTACTATGATGTCGCAACACAATAGGTCTGTCAGTTTGTTTGAAATAATTCTCCAGGCAAGTGCAGTAAATGCAGTGTTAAAATATAATTAGGTCCTACAGTACAGAGGAGTGCAAAGAAACTGACGTACTAGCACAAGTTGCCCAGACTTTATTCTTTCTGTAACAAAAGGTAAAACAAACAGTGGAAATGTAGATTACATACTGTCACCCAATGTCGAAAGCACTTCTTTCTATTTACTAAACATCCTGTATAAAAAGGCAGGGAAGGAAAAGAAAAAATAAGACAGAAAATAAAAGAATCATCCAGGATCAGCTTAAAATAATAAATTTATTTTTTATTTAACAAAAAAAAAAAAGAGAGGAAAATAAAAGAAAAAAGATAACCCACCTATGTGTGAGCATGTGGAAACCTCTAATATAGAACACGCTTCAGGCATCAAGTTAATCTCGGTTTATTGCATACAACTGATTTATCTTCATTTATAAATGAGTGGTGAGCCCTGGTTCTAATATTTGCATTTCTTGTAGTTGTGTTTATGTACTCTAATGCCTTGGGGAGACATTCATGGTGTTGAAACAACATGATTTTTGTTTTCTTTTCACCCAGTTTTTCCAACAACAGATACAGGCTATTTTAATGCTTGGACACTAGAAAAGCCACTGGGAAGAGACATTAAATCAGCCTTTTGAATCACTCATTTTATCTTTTCCAAGTCACTTTCAATAGAGGATTTCAACAAGAAGAATACAATCAGGATAAATTCCAGATATAAATTTTTATTGATTTGATGTTGGGGGTTGTGTTTGTTTGTTTGCTTGTTTGTTTAAAACAGTCTCTTCTCAGGCAAGTTTTGGGGTTGGTAGTTCCATAGGTAAGGACTTACCATTGCATAGATCCCAAAGCAGAGAAGAGAAGCTGTCTCCAATGGCATGCCTAAAATGACTAATGCAGCAGACTCTGGCCTCAATTGGAATCACGAAGCATTCCACAAAACAAACTGTTATAACAGGCCACTAGACAAACACCTATTAGTCTAGTCCTACAGAATATGAATTCTCAGAAACTCTCACAATAAAATACACTTCCACTGTGAATCCAGAGTTCCATACTTCAGAACATTTTTACATAAAAAGCAATTAAAATATGTATTATTTTGTTTAACTGGAAAAGAAGTATTTGATTTTTAATCTCAGAGTTAAATCTGTTTTAATCTCAAGAGTACTGTGCACAGAACAAAATTTCATGGCAACAGAAGATTGTCCAAAAACACTCTTAGAAACCCCTGAGAAATAGAGTTAAAATTTCTAGAAAGAAGCCCAAGTTATCTAAAGGACTTGAAAAGCCAAGCAAGCCTGCTGTAGAGACGTTAGAGCACAACTTACTGAATAGAAAACATTTCTCTGCACGTTAAGTTGTATTGCCTTTGGCACAGACTTTTCAGCTGTAAATTTGTCCAAGGAATGACATACAGTACACATCAGAGGAGTAATGAAGGAAAAAGGCTTAGATGGGCACTTTGCAGCTGATGGGGAGCTGTTATTGAGCTTTGCCTGCTGTATTTAGTGCAAAAAAGGAAAAAGAAAAAAAAAAACAACAAAACAAAACAGAGGGACCATCTTTGTCTGTCCCCAAATCCTACTACCATATCTTTAAAACAAATAATTAAATAAGTATTGAAAAAATAGCCATCTGACAAGCAAAGCCTAGCCAGAGGGTCAAAAATGAAGATCCTGGGAAAGGTCAAGTTTAATCTCTACCCACGATGCCCTAGTGCATCCCTCACAACAGCTGACTAACAAAAGGGGCTCAGCACTGTGACTGACAGAATTCTTAATTGTATCCACTCATTCATGACAATTTGATTAAAATATTACGCCAAAGTCTCACCCCCTGTTTGCTTCGATCCTCCAAATCTAATTTTGAATTTTCAGAAAGGAGATTACCTCCACAAGCATGACTGGGATGCTATTAACTTCTACTTAATCTTTATTACTGATGTGAATTTAACATATGTATGGCTTCGTCTCGCTCCTGTTGTTTTCTCTCTAAAGTAACGTCTAGGCAATATACAAGTGGCGGACATTAATTTTCACTTTGATATTCTGTCATACCAAAGCTCATGCTTTCATATGAAAATTTAAAGATATACTGTCTTAATACCATGGCACAATTAGACTGCATTAAAAGAAAAATAAAAAACTCAAACACGCACTAGCTGCCTCTGGTCCACACCAAAGAAAAGAATAAAACCCTGCTGAACAGACTTCAAAGTATTGTAACTTTTCACTGTTATCTCCAGCTATATCCCCTTCATTATAGGAGCAGTTCCAAGGCCTGACGAGAACTGGTAGATTCTGGTTAACGTCAATAATGCAATTGTGAAAAAATCAAGCAAGCAGTTAAACTTTCTAATCAATTTGGATTATTCCCAAATTTATAAAGCTAGTAATTGAATATGGCCATTTTTACCTGTGTCCTCTCTTCAAAAGATATTTTAATAAAAGATGAGATTTAATTTTCAAGATGCTTACTCTCTCATTCCTTTTCTCCCCACAAGTAACAGAGTGAATTAACAACACCAGCTGCAATTGTGTTTACAAGCGTATTCACAAATATACTGAACATGAAACAATACTAATAAATAGACTGGGGTAGCAAAAATTCCACTTAAATTGTCATTTTATTTCCTTCCTTTCCCTCAGAAAAATTTGGGTTTCACATAATTTTTTTCATCTTTTCTGTCCACATCTGCTAATTGTTATTAAAAAAAAAAAAGTAATAAATTAATCTTCCTAAATTCAGACACAGTTACTTCCTAATTTGCCTAACTGCTGCTCCCATCAGCAAGGGAGCATTCGTACTTGATTCAAACTTGGGGGAGGATATAATCTACAGTCATTTAACATGTATACCAGTTATAAGCAGCTGTAGAACTACCTCAAGTGTCTCAAATCCCATATTACCTACAATGAATGATAGGCTGATATGTACAAGTAATTCCTAGAAGAGGTTTCTTAGAATCCTTTTCCACATTTCATACAACATTTTGCTCAAATAAATATTTGCAGTACTGTTCAGAATCAGAGTTTTTCCAATCAAGGAAAATAATCTCTATATCTGTATTGAAACCTTTCTCATCTGTTCCCCCAGGACCAAAGTTATACCCACACTCAAAGTATTTAAGACTCTTCTACCACCTCCATATATGGGCACATACCCTTTCTAGCTGTTTTGCTGTTTCTAACACTGCTATGAGACTCAAGAACCTCAAGTTAGAAGAACATCAGCACAGTAAAGAGCTTCCTCCAAGTCTTGCAACAATTTTCCACTTTTCTGAAGTATTCCTACTGCAGTTGCAGAAGTGTAAAAATTCTGTGAAATTGCATCCTGACTGTGACAATACTAATAAACACTGAAAATATGCATCTCATTGGCCCATCCCAGCGAAATCCCTACTTTGACTAATTTCACTATAGCTTTTATAGAATTGATACATAAAGGACCATATCATGGGAAGAAAAAGGAATATTCACTAGATCTGTCAATCCGATTCTCAAGGAGGACACTCCTCCCTGACTCAAAATCTCACAGTTTGTTTAACCTATAGTATGAGAGTACAGCATATTGACCCCTGAAATCTTCACAGTGCCATTAGAAGTAGTGGTGTAACAGATGGAGCACATCATGATCAGCCTTGCTGGCCAGCAGTGACTCAGGAAAGAGTAGATAAAAACTTCAAAAACTGATAGAGATCTCAGCTTCTCCCTTACAAATGAACAGTAGAAGAACTTCTGCACCCACAAAAAAAAAGACCAAAAAGCCAGTTTCTTGTTAGATGTGCAGGGAAGGAAAATGTATACACTTAATTCTCTGAGGACACAATGTTTTTTGGAAGCTTTCTGGATAGCATAGACCAGAAGCTGAGCAGCACAGCTGTATTGCAAGGGCAGGCTTCGCAGGACAGCTTTCATAGACAGTAGCTTTGCTTTGTTTAAGGTCACAATACTTTGCTTATACAGAGATATCACTAGAGGTTCCTTTTTCTCTTGCCAGATTTTTAACAATTGCAAAACTCCATCATTTTCCTAGCTGGCTGTCTCTCAGTTTTCAGTAAATCACTGCTGGAAAGACATGTACTGGCTGAGCAACTCAGGGATCTCTCCCATATCCCATAAGCAAAGGGTCACTTGGCATACTTAACAATATCAACAAATACTCCTGCTTGCTTTGACTCATTCCCTTCACAGCCACCCACCACAGCCTCCTTCACAGCCTGCACAAGTTTTGTACTGCACAGAAGTCAATAAAGCAGTTCCTCTGTTACTATGGGATCAAAGTGTCTAGACCCAAACTTAACTCCCAGGTTTGAAAAAACTGTGGTTGCATCAGGGCAAGGTGACAAAATCAGCATGCCAATTTCTGACAGTTTCAAGAAGTCACATGAGGGATTAAAAAGACTCTATGTCACTGACCCTCACCACACATGGCTCCATAGGTTCTGCCTCAGGACTCTCAACTTAAAAACCCCTTCAATAACCAAATTAAGTCCCCTGTAGTGTTTCACACTAATTTTGACACAGGCAGTGGTTATGTCCTTATATTATATCTATGTGCAACACAAAAATTACCAAGTGTGGAGGGAGAGATGGACACAGAGCATGCCAAACCTCATTTCTCTGACCATGGTAAATTTTCATGGAAAGTGGCAATTTTGTGGTTAGCTGCTCACAATCCTTGATATCAGACGGGAAGCTACTTTCAACAACTCCAGTCTACTGAATGTCAAACGCAATGTCTCAAATCACCTGAGACATTTCTCTAGAGAGCTGAAGTCAAAGGGTTGCAAGATGTTTTTTACCCATTCTTGTCTTCTCTCCATCTCTAAAATCAGACAGGGGATTCTTCCTTGCTGTAGCTTTTAGAGTTTTCTTTCTTGTCTCCTAAGCTCATGGAATATTACAGAACTTGTGGAATTACAGCAACAGAAATACAGATAAACACTCAGTCATGCTGAGCCTTGCTGCAGTCAGCAACAACATTAATACAATGCTTGCTTCAACATGCCTGAGCTCCCCAGAAGGTTTCTTCACTGCACAGTTAGTGGTAAGAGAAGCAATAGTCAAAAGACTAATGGGAGAATAAATAAATAAATAGATCAATAAATAAATAAACTACAACTACTTGAAGAAATTAAGGGCTAAGTAAGGAGGCAGAGCATCCTCCGATATGGTCCAAAGACAGAGCATGGAAATTGAATACACTGAGGTTTTAAAGCTTCCATCTAAGTATTTCTAAATAGCCACAGCAAGACTTTGAAAACTCGTTTTTACCACTGCATACACAGTAAAACTCCACTCATTTTCTGAACTGGAGGAGAGGATCACCTCTTTCCATACCTAGAGGTTACATGCTGCTGTAGAAAGAATCTCAACTGTTAACTCAGATATAGAGTTTATTTGGAACAAGAAACTCAAAACCAAACAAACCACCTCTCCCTCCCACAGATACCTCTAGGTGTCCATTTCTGGTGCAGAGGTAGGACCTTTATCAGGAGTTTCTGTCTGTTTGAAGGGTAACACTAAGCAGTCTTTGCTTTACTAAATATAACTGGGAGTTTTCAGTTGATTACTCTGGATTCCAAAGAACTGATATCAAACTGGAGGAAAAAGAATAGGACACCCTGCAAACATCCAAGCCCCAAAACAAACCTGACAGCAGCTTAAAAAAAGTCAACCATTNTTTTTCTTTTTTTTTTTTGCCAGTTCACAACAGCCTTCTATTGTCAATGCTGTGAAAAGCAACAATGATTTAAAGTAGTGGGCTCCTATCAGCATTGTTCTCCTGTTCAGAGGCACAGAAAACAAGAATACATCTATGTTTTCCATACAGTGTAGAAAAATGTAATTCTCTGTTTAGTGTCATATCAACAGCTTGTGTCCCAATTCAGCGCCATTGGCAATGAATGACAGACTGAACTGCCCATCCTGACAATGTGACCAAGATAACTGTGGTCGAGACTGCTATATCACTTTTTCCCTTACCAAAAAACGTTGCTCGAGAAATCTCCTATTTTTATTCCTTTATTTGTTTCTTTATCTACATACAAAGTATAGATAAAAATGAAATTGAGTTTATTAGACAAGCTGCAAATAATGTCTTGATAGCACAGGAAATGTTACATTCCCTCACATTGCAGCATGTGCTCTCAATTGAGTACAGATTTCTTTATAATACTAATAAAAATAGCTGTAGTCCCCTTCTTTCAACAAAGGCTCCCCCCCCACCCCAGCAATTCAGTAGAATATATCTTATTTTCTAGTATAAAAAGAAGCCTTTTCCTTCTTTATATGTAGCAGGTACACCACAGTTAACAATATGTAGCTGAAGGGTGATTAACTCCAGGTACCAGAGGTCTGCAACTGGCAATAAAGAGGTAGCTTGGAGCTGTGCACTGAAAACAGCATTTATTCAGGAGAAGGGGAGAAATGAAAAAAAAGTTTGACAATGTTAGAAAAGAAATGTAAGAAATAGGTTGAGGCAGCTATAGCACAGCAATGATTTACATGCCGATAACGTGCAGTGGCTGTATATTGTGCTTAGGACAATATTTAAATAAAAGCAGCGTTAGCCTTGGCAGCCTGTGTATTAACACGCTGAATTTATGTTGCCTCCAAGGTAAAGAGCATCTTCTTATTGTAACATATACAGGAATCGCAGCGTGTCAAGAGCATTTTTGGCAGTATATTCTACTGTTCTACCTTAAGCAGAGTTTTTTGGATGTTTCAGTTTATTTTTATTTTGCCATCATTTTTGGAGTGTTTTCATATGTTTGTAAGATGTTGAGGGTAATGATGATTTTCTCTATCTACTCCTCAGACTTAAAACCACTCCAGCAGAGGAAAAAAATAAGTTTGCACAGAAGAAAAAGAAAAGTAGAGAGTTAAGGTTAACAGACATTTGGAATTGATGGAGTGAGGGTATTCAGGCTGCAGACTCGTGGCACAAGAGTTTTCCTATGATGCAATGGTTAACTTTATGCGATCTGTGGACTTGTGCTGTGGAAAAGAGAGACAACGGCGATGTCTGTGAACAGGCCTTTTGACACTCTGCCAGCATCAGTGTCATCTCCGTCTTGATCCTCCTTTGCTTCTTACATGGCCCTCCCAAAACTACCTGAGCTGCCAGGTAATGTTGGTCATAGGGGATCTTAGCAGCTGGCTGTTTTGTGACAAATGACACAGAATCAGCAATAGTACATGACCTTTATGGATTCTGGCTGTCTCTTAGAAGTATGTGAAATATTCACAATGAAATACAAAACCTACTTGAAATTCAAGTTGCTCCTCAGACAATTACTATGGAACCAAAAGACCTAACTGCCCTGTATTGGTAAGATATTTATATTTCTACTATCCCCATAAAGTTCTCTGCCTTGTGCATCATTATAGAAAATAACAAGAAGTCAGAGCTTTTTTAAGTACAAGGCCTGTCCTCGAAGACTGTCTGAAGTACAGATGAATGACAGTGAAAAAAGCAGTCCCAATGGTAGTAATATGATCTGGAGGCACAGTCTTGGAGCTGAGGTGTGAAACCCTTCAAACTCAGCCAAAATAAACCACTGCTACTGGGGAGGGAGGAGCGGAGTGGGGGTGGAAAGGCACATAGAATTCAGGCATTAGTTCAGAAAAGCAACTGCAGCATTTGCTACAAACTTCTGAACAAAGAACACTGAATCAACAATATAAGTAAATCATAACATCTTCTGCCTCCCAGAGCAAAAACACTAATCATGTTAGGTCCCTCTGAACATCTGTCACCCTCCACGGTATGGAAAAGGGTGAATTTTAGATCAACAGACTCAGATTCTGTCAGATCAAGTATAGGGAAGTCAGTGTTATACTTCAAGGGCCTCTTCTTTCATGTGTCATGTCCTCTTCCAATTTAATTGAGTGTAGGTTTCCCTGCTTAAATTCCTTATGCTATTATTTAGCATCACACTTAGAATATAAAGTTCTGGACATTAAAAGGCTGTTATAGAGAAATTAAAAATCCCATTGTGTTTAAGACTTCTCCATGTGCTTTAATATATCTGGTAGGACAACAGGGAAGATAACAACAGGACTGAAGTTCCACATTTGGCAGTTCTAATTCAATGAGACTTTACGTCCCTTATATAACCAGATAATATGCCACTACAGAAAGTGAAGAATACGGGCCTGGGGCAGATGGATTTTTTTATTTAAAGGCATTAGCCACAGCATAAAAAAAAAAGGAAAATTAAAAATTGTAATGGTTATCTGCCTCTGCAAGAGCAGAACAAATGCCTTCTGTATCTCTGATGACTGGGAAGAAACCTGGACTGCAATCCAGGGGTTCCACTCACTCCCTCACTTCTTCCAGCAGTTAGGAAAATATCAAAGACTTCACCCTTGCCTTCATTGCCAAAACATAGTGATTTTATCACAAGACAATTAACATACTTCAGCACAACTCTCACAGAAAAACAGAACAAGTTTCTCATTTAGTACATCACCTAGGCAAAATCGAAAAAATAGTCAGCATCAGTGGTTCCTCTTTCAATAAAAACTTCATTGCTTTGCTCCCAAAAACCTTTTGCAGAAGAAATAATACATGCATAGGGGTTTGTTTTTTTTTTCAAAAATACCTTGCTTTCTATTGCATTACAAACATAACCTGTATTTATATTGATCTGTAAACTCCAGTCAAGGCCTAAGAGCACTTTGGATGCTGTTGTCTTCTCATCAGTGCACTGAAATATCAGTAGCTCCTGCAGACACTGAAACATTTATTCCCACAAATACAGTAATGGCTTTCATCTCAAATCAGGTTCGGTCCATCTGACAAAGGCTACTAACTGCTTGGGGAAAGTATAAAACCTTACACTAGAACAGCAGCCTTTTACAAATATGAAGAACACTGACCTCTAAAGTAAAAAATTAATGTTTAATTCCTCTCTAATTGTACTTTCTTTCTCTAGAAAAGATGAATTGTTGTTGCCACATGTAGAATACCTAGAACTTACTATAGTTTATCATATATTATCTACAGGCCCATTTTTCTTCTTATAAAAGCAGTTCTCCATGACGGCTTAGATATTTTCCTTGACTAAAAAAACAAAAAAAAACCAAAAAAAACCCCACAAACAACAAACAAACAAAAAACTGGGGGAGGAACAAAAAAAAAACCACAAAACCAAAATAAAACACAAAGAAACAAAAAACTTTTCTGGTTAAACTCTGAGCATTCCTCCTGCCAACAGAGAGAATATTTTTAAAAGAACAGAATACTTATTTAAAATATACAAAAAAAAATAGGTCTGATAACATGTCTCAGTAGCCAGACTTTTAAAAAATTGGTAGTTTAAAAGGCTCCAGAAAAGAAATCCCAAAAACTCAGGAATCATCAAAGAAAATTCTGCAACTAGTGCTATATAAGCCCAGCAGGATGTTAGACTAAGTTGTCACAACAGTCCCTTCTAGATTTAAGATTCTTTAAGAATTTGGAATTATCACAAAAAACATCCTCCTCCCTCCACCTGATGGCTATTCTGTGGGAGAATGACATGACATACAATTCAGAGAGTTACCAAAGGCTATTGCCAGGTCACAAAAATCTGTAAAGGGTGTCAGGTAGTTAAACACAAAAGTTAAGAAAAGTATTTTCAGATAAACTGATGCAAGAACATACGTAGTTAGTGCACAAACACAAAATCAATGCTGATTATAATATGATTTGATTTAAAATATTCCTTGAGGTGAGGTTTTAATACTACTTAAAAGGGCCTGACAACTCCCTGTCGAGGTATGTCCATGTTATTAAGTTGTAAAGCAACTGTCTTGCTCATAAAACAATCCAAACTGGAAAACACATGGTGGACAAAGCCAAGGACAACAGCAGAAATCAGTGCTCAGCCTTGGTTTGATGATGTGTTGAGATGTGCCTCCTAAGAACCTGCATTAGCTCTGACAAGTCACATCTTCATGCAATTCATCTTCATCACACTGAAACATGAACAAATAAATACCAGGCAAATGGAAGCTCAACAAGGAGGAGGCAACACTGACAAGAGCATCACTAGGACAAATTTCCCAAGTCACTCCCAGAACTGAACACTAGAGCTGCAGAGAGAGACAAGATGATGATCTGTCAAAACCTTCTGTCGCTATGTCAAGTGAATGCAGTGGGACCATTTCATGACTGCATTCCCGCTAGTGTTTGGGGTTTTCTCCACCCTTCTCTGAGGCAAATTCTGTGTTCTGAGAATAACTTACCATCCTCACCTATACGTTCTTTACATCTACTCATCTGATCTTACTCTACTACTATTCTATTACCTTTTTTCCCCAGGAACTCCATCATAGTTATGGATTGATTTATTTTGTAATCTACGATTCAGTTCTCCATTCTTCTGTTGATTCTGTTGTTTCACACAATCCCCATCTCATTCCTATATTTCCCAGCCTTCTGGTTTTCCTTCTTGCCCTTCAGTTCTGTATTGTAGATACAACTGATTTTGCTTTCATCATCTTTTCTTAGGGTCATTATGATGTTTGCTAAATTTTTTTACTTTTCAAAAATCTTAAATTATGCAGCCTTATATTTCCCCTGGAAAATCAGCCAGTCTTCTTAAGGTTTTACTATATTTGGCTCAGCAAGTCAGAACCAAAACCTGACCTTGCTCCTTCTGTTATCTGAGCTAATTGCTGGTTAACCTGTATGTAAGAGCTTACATAATGAATTTCATTAGTAGGCCATCAATCCGTTTATTTTCTAAAGTTTGTCTCACATCTGTTTTGATGGATTAGCATAATGCTTGAGCCTCTGCAATGCACTTACCATGTAAGTTTTTCTTGGAAGTGTATCTATATCCTTCACAAATATTTACCACTTGCATTTGCTTTCAGTCACAAAGTGTTTTATGAAAAAAAAAGCCTCTAAAAACATCCAAGGACTTTAAACATTACCCAGTTTTGAAATGCATCAGAGATTGCAGGAGCAGACAGACAGACCTCAAGACAGTTTGAATTATTCCACTCAGCCCTCCATGCTGCTAAGTCCAGAGTACATGGGACATGTTTGAACTCCATGTGTTGTGTACTGCCCGCTCCGCAGATAGCATATATGACTCCCTCACGTGATTCAAGGAGAACTAGAAGGCAGTAGAAGTCTGAGCCTTTTCAAACTTGTATATTAAATGAACAACACTTGGGTGCTTTACTGACTGTAGGGCAATACCTATCACTGTAGTACCATGCCTCAAGCTCCAGGGTGCTTTCTCATGTCTTTATTCTCTCCTTTGCAGTTCCCAGGATGGTACAGAGCAAGATGTTGGGTACTTAACAGTTAAGGGGGCAGGGGGAGTCGTGGGCTTATACTGCCAATGGCCAGAAATTGTAATGAGATAGAAAAGACAGCTTTCTGCACACAGAACAGGTAATATACTTACTTTTAAAGGTTAACAACAAAAAAAGACACAAGAGAGACAAAAGTAGGAAGATGGATATAAGTCTTTAACTAACTACAAGTGGACTGGCATGACCCTGGCAACACAAAGCTCCCTACAGTAACTCTTTCTCTGTCATCTTGGATATCACTTATTTTAATAACACATTTACTGATGAGAGTAAAACTAATGCAGCATGAAGAGAAGGCATCTTATTTGTCAATACATCGTCACTGTCACCCAGCTTTGGTAATAAGGTGAGATAGAAACAGCAGTCTGATTTTCAAAAACACCATGTGCCAGAATGTCTCCTCATTTTTATCTGAAAGTGTGGGAGATCAGAAGTGCTGAAAAAAAAGTTGTTGTCATTTATTGCCTTTTTTTCTCCCATAACTTCTACATTTGTTGTCTATAACTTTACTCATATAAGTTTTAGAATCTATTAAATGAAAGATTTGTATAATAACATATCTAATTCTCATGATTCTACCATTGTATTGATATTGTTGAGTGCTTTCATTATAGTAGAGATCATGCTAATAATTCTTCTATTATTTTTTTCGGAAAACACAAGTTCCCCAATTGGAAAGAAGAGTTTTAAAAATAAAGCCTATGAAATGAGGCAGGACAATATTTTGCTTCATGTCTTGAGAGTAAGGGTATTTGACTCATGATTTTTGAAAATCTGAGGTCAGGAACAATTTGCAGATTTGTTTACTAAACCATAAAGTAATAATCATAATCAAAATCTTAGACAAAAGTTATTCTTTTGCTGCTACTGAAGAGAGATTTACCCCCATTTGCCAAGGATTACCAATATAATAGTCTTTAATAACCTGCAATTGTCAGACAAGCATGTTTTATTCCTTCAATTCAACAATAGCCCAAAAGTGCCAAAAGCATTTGCATTTATCTTCAGTCAGTGAAGGAGATGGCAAGACCAGAAGGAGCTTTATCTAACAATAGCTCTGGTGCCTTACAATTGTCTTAAATATTTCAACAAAGAGATAGCTCAGTCTATTTCCCTGGCTACCAATGAGTTGCCAAAGGTCAATGACTTTAGCTTTTAAACCCAACTGATCTCTAAAGCTTTTCCTGCAGTTTAGAGATTAAGCCAGACTCATAAACATATTTATGAAATAAGAGCAAGGGACTTCAGACTCGCAGTTCGGAATGTAACACCATTTTGTATCTATATTATTTTTGGGATTAGAAACCATTAATTTCTAAAATTGTGCTGTGGAGCATAAGTGGCAACAGCTGCAGCTATCTGTTTGCTGTCTTTCCACATGGGCTATTTTCTGTGCAAGATATGCATGAAGAACACAAATAAATGGGGTGCTATCTCTTTAGACAGGGCATGATAAATTTAAAATAAAATACTAAAAAGTATGAACCACATTTGCCTTAAAATTATGAACTTAGGTGTTAATAAAAATGGCATCTTAAGGCAGGTCTTTACATACTTCCTGTTTCTGTAATCAATTCTTCATGCACAAACTAATACAATGCCTCTTCTTATTATGTCACTACTGTACACAAAACATTTCATGCATAAAATATTAATCCCAGGCACAGGTCTTTGAGAAAATCATTTTACTGGCTAAAGGAAGAGAGAGGTTCTGACGGTAGCTCTAGTAACGCTTTCTGGTCCCAAAGCAAAACTGTGACTATATTCAAGCTTACAGCTCTTCAATGGCACAAAATAGCAAATCTATGGACAGTTTAATGATGTGAACAAAATGACTGAGAGAATCAGAATGAGACACACCATGTGTCCCATTCAAATTTGATCCATAACAAAAAAGAAGAAAAAAAACAACCTCGGTTACTTGGGTTTTCTTTGTCCTTTACTTTTCACAAAACTTACCTTTTCAAAGAATTTACTCCAAAGTGAATATGGGAAAAGTAAAAGTTTTGATTCTTGCCTGATAAGAGGGGGGGGAAAAAGAGAGAAGGGAGAAGGAAAAAATTAAACTGAATAAACTTAGCCTTTAAGCCTTCGTAAGATTTTTACTGTGGAGTATTGTCAGTTTAAATTTCACAAGTTCAGAATACCATACTGTCCCTGAACTATTCATTCAAATATGTAACAAAATATCTAACAACAGGTAATTTAATTAGGAGAATCAAGCATGTCTGATCTTCCATTCCTTCTCAATAGTATTATGCACTATGTGAACTGTGCCCCACGTCAAGGTCCTGCTGCCCATTGTGTTCAGATCCAGACCTCAAATGCAGCATGCTGCTTTTCGCCCATGGTCCACGTTTCAGTGGCAATTGAAGTTGCAATGCAGGGGGTGAAAAAGTAGCATTATTTCTTGCCATAATACTGAGTCAGAACATGGCTGAGGTTTTACAGTTAGGACAATTTCATCTCCTTCAATTTAGTCCTAACCTCAGATCTACTCTTTGAGAAAGAGACTCAGAAAAGTTTTCTGCTGCCAGAGCTACTAGGGGCTTCATCCAGGCTATTTCTAAATGCCTTCCCTACTGGAACCTCATTTTCTTTTCTCATAAGAGTGTTTTACAGTGTAAGGGGCCTGAAAACTCCTGTAAACAAAGCTTTTCAAAGAATTTTTCCATCTTCTGCCAGTGCGATGGTTCACATGAGTAAAGAGTTATAGCATTAAGCATAATAGAGTTCAACAAGGGAATATGTTTTTCAAGAGATACAAGTTTCCTAGCCTGCAATCATTCCTGATAATCCCTCTGTGGTGGGTTGAGCCTGGCTGGATGCCAGGTGCCCACCAAAGCTGCTCTCTCACTGCCCTCCTCAGCTGGACAGAGATTTCCAGTGTGAAGATAAGGACAGGGAGCCTGCTCCGGCACAGGCTTCCTACAGGGTCACAGCCTCCTTTGAGCATCTACCTGCTCCAGTGTGGGGTCCTCCATGCGCTGTAGGTGAATCTCTGCACTCCCATGGAGCTCCATGGGCTGCAGGGGTACAGCTGCTTCACCATATTCTGCAACACTGGCTGCAGGGGAATCTCAGCTACAGCACCTGGAGCACATTCTCCCCCTCCTGCACCGACCTGGGTGCCTGCAGAGCCATTCTTCTCACACTCCTCTCTACACCTGCAGCTGCACTTATGCAGCAACTTCTTCCTCTTAAATATGTTGTCAGAGAGGCACTACCAATATCAGCTGATGGGCTCAGCCCTGGTCAGTGGCAGGTCCAGCTGGCACTGGCTGCATCAGACTGGGGGAGGCACCTCACAGCTTCCCACAGAAGCTATTCCCATAGTCCCCAACCAGCAGAAGCTTTCCAGACAAACCCAAGAGATGCTCTTTGGTTAAAAATGGTTAAAAACTGCCAGGCAGTTTTTCTCGTCTCATTGCCTACAGTCTCCAAATCCTTCTAGATATTTATTTTAATCTTTTTTCTTTATGAGTGATTCTCTCTATCTTCCCCCTTCCACCTCTATCATTCTCCACATACTGACCTCTGAGGTGATACATTGCAGTCTCAGAATGGTTTGTGGTATGGTAGTTGTGGTCTCACCTCTGGACTGTGAAGTAGTTCTTTGTACACACAGGCCGCAAAAGAAAACATATTAAGCAGAAATTAAAGGTTGCTCTGCAATACAGATAAACTTACATTGAGAAGAGGCATGTACTACTGGAACAAAACCAACCAGTTTTGCATGTCATTTCTTCAGTATTGGGTTAACAATGTCAGGCTTTTCTTATAAAATAAATAAGAACTTCAAAGGGGTATTTACTAACTATCTCCCAGGAAAAAAAATAAAAGGGGGGGGGTTAATTTGATGTCAATAGGGCTAAAGGAATATTTAGATCTACATGTGATGCTACAAGTTCTTCAGTGCCAAAGTGTTAGAAAGTGCTTAAATAGCCATGATCCTATACAGTAAACTTGCTATTTTTTACCATTTGGAATAGTGTGCGGAAAATTGTCAAAACTACATCACAGAATTAATTACAGACACATCACAGAATTCTAAAACCACAATACTTAGGTAACTAAGCAAGAGCAGCTCTCTAACAGATTTAACCAACTTTTGGGTAAACCCTCAAAATAGTAGATGTGACATAAAAATAGATCAACAAATTTGAGTAGGCTATGATTTTATTCACCAGGTTTTTTTCCTGAGAGGAGGAAAAAAAAACCCCACAAACTGATTTATTGCATGCATTCTTCAACTATATTCTAAATAAAAGGTTTAAATATAATTTCAAAAATATTTAAGTGACAAAAGTCATGCTTGCTTTATATTAAAGACTAAAAATAAATAGTTTCTTAACCTACTAAAGGTGATCTTCCTTGACAGAAGGACTCCTACCAGGAAATGTAAGGGTAGCTTATCTGAAGGTTTTCTAACTGTTAGATGCTATAAATGTCATTCTCTACTGCTGGCACCAGGCTGCCATTTAGCTCTCAGTACATAGAACAAGGAGTGCCCTTTCCTAAATTTGTTTAAATGTCTAAGGCTATTACTTTGGTCTCTCACATAGTACATTATTTTATATCACAAACAAGTGGAGTAGCAGTGCCAGACTCTCTTAAAACCAATTAAAAATAAACAGGACCTGAACAAACTCGCTGTCAATTAGCAAGTCGTTGGTTGCTTTGATAATCACATCACAGAAGGGGTATCCACGGAAATTCAATCGCTCCAAACATTAGTAGTATCCCAAAGGCTAGGGAGACATAGACAAAGCACTTCTGGAGCACAGAAAGGTTAATTCTCTCTCCCTTTCAACACCCACTCCCCTCCCCTAAGAAAGGGAGATAGAACCAGGCCATTTCCCCCCTCTAACATGCTAAAGCTTTCAAATAGCTCCCAGGCATTTCAGAAGCAGTAGTACAGTGTTTGCTTGCCACTTTCAATTAAACATGGTACAGCAGTCTGATGTCACCAGGATGTACTAATAGGAAGAGTTTATTTAAGAGAGTGTTAAAACTCCAAACAAAGAACTGTCCACAGAGGTCTCTATTTTCTGGAAAAGCACTGAGGCAGTTTATAGAGACAAGAACAGGGAGAACAATATAAAGCACTACCTCCCTTGTCTTTAACTCCCCCAACATTTGGTGGATGCAGATAATTTATTGTATATCAGTAAAATCCAGATAATTTACTATGTATCAGCAAAATAACTGATGGGAGATTCCATAAAATCACTTCTAGCTTTGTGCATCTCTGTGGAAGGAGCAGGTATCTGAGAAGCAAAATTATTAGAAGTATTTGAGCCTCTAGTAGATTCAGTCACCAGTGTATTTCACCAAGTTCCTTTCTCCACACACTTTGGTTAAATGGAAGTTTTTCTGGTTGGCCAACCTTTCATTTTAACACTATGTTTTCAACTACTTTGGTCTATCTGAAGGGATCAAAAGTAGAAAAAGCCACAACTTTTTCCTGGACCCCTCAAAAGGAGGCAGAGTCAGCAGCTTCAAGGTAGCAGTAGAAATCAGAGTAAAAGTGACTAGGAGGGAAAGAAAGATGGCTGACTGGGAACCTAAAATGGAATGAAAGAGATAGTAATAGAAGGGAAAGGGTTCTCAAAAGTCTGTGTTTTTTCAACCAAGCGTACAACTAACTCTGTCCATGAGAAATCTGAACTCTAGTTCTGCACCTGCACTTTTAAAATATATTGAAGTTCTCACTAGACTGAAATATGGATGCTTAACAGAGTTGTTATTTTAGCTAGGTTTTTATCAAGTCTATCCATAAAGTTTGGACCCAGGATCATTAACCTTGATATATTGGATGTTACTGCTTTGACTCATAAGGTGTTCCAGAATTAACTGAACGGCAACATTATGAAGACTAAACAGCAAACACACATGAAAGACCTCTAGACCACCTTGTTCAGCCAGTTAAAAGGTCTCATCAGTTCCTTTCTTTTCCAAATAGTGCCATCAATAATCTAAAGAACTGAAGGCCTAACATTGTTTTGAATTCTTCAAATGCACAAGAAAATATTTGCACAAAAAGTGATGACAAAATAAAGACGAGTAATCTCATTTTTATTAAAAAAATAAATATCTCAATAATTTGTAGTCAAAAAGCATAGTATTATCACAAAAAAGTCACATCCCCCCATGTACACATTTTATTTACTTTTTGTATATAACTCAGAGACTGAAGGAAGGAGGAATCAATCTCACTTTTATTGATTGTGCCTCCTTCTAATCAGATTCCCTGCCTCTTCTCACACATGAATATACAGTGCTGTCTGAGTAACAAACAAGGCAGAGCAGTGCCGCTTCTTTAAAATTAAGATCCCTCAAGATTATTTTTTTTTAATGTCATGGGGATGTTTTTCTAACACTGCCAGGCTTTATACATTGGGTTTAATATTCGATTGCTTTCACAGTGTCTCACATAATGAGTAAAATATAAAAGGCAGCAGTAGATTATACCCTTGGCATGCAGACCCAAGCATGATTGGAAGTTGGAAAGAAAGAGGTCCTTCCCTTCCACATAACTGTGGCCTCTTGGAGTATTTCCCATGTGGTTCTACTCAGAAAAGTCAGTAAGTGCGTGCTATTCCCTGCTTGTAGCTACTATCATTTCTGCTTCACAGGGGTAAAAATCCGGTGTCTTCTGCACTGATTTCTTGCTGACAGAGCATTTGCACAGAGGTAACTAAAGAATACAAACTTTTAGATCTGAGAAGGACCAGAAATTAACCCATCTTGGGTCTCAGATGCAGGGATATAGGTCTGAGGTGCTCTGGGCACTGGACAAGCCATTTAATTTAGGAAATGTGCCTATTTGATAAAAGGCTTTCAGAGACAATAGAAAGTCAAAATCCAAGAACTTTTTTTCAGGGTGTTTAATCAGACTTTTTTTTTATGTAAAAACTTCTAGGGCACAGCCCACAACCTTTCTCTGATGCAACTCCCTTATTTCCAAGAAAACTGTTCCTCATTTCACAAATGTTCAATTACTTCTCAGTTTATTCATTAGTACTTCTAAACCCCACACTTTAAACTACAAATTATTCTAATATTTCCTCAAATTTTTATTTGTCTAAATACTAAGATATTACAATAATAGGTATTTTATGTAAATCTAGACAAAGAGAATTCTATGTATCATAGCACTGAAAAGACTCAGTGCAAAAACAATGAAAGAAAAGGGAAAAATTAGGAAGTATATAGACTTTTAACAGCTTTTCCAAAGTTTTTCATGAACAATAGCAAGTAACATTTGAGTGGTTCAACTCACCAAGAAATTGCCTCCTCTGCAGAAGTACAGCTACCCTAGGAATGCAGCACAATCCTGTTCCACTTGCATGAAAAGGACAATCTCCCTAAGGTCCTTGCTGCTTCTATACACAACCAGGACAAAATCAAAAAGAAAAATGGAGAAGCCACACATTTTACACCTGACTATGGGTAAGAAAATCAGAACTCTGACTGCAGCTGGTGTTGTCTGACATTACCCATATGCAATATGCAATTTTTGAATACCCAAAGTGTTCTTTCAAAATTATTTCAGCTTTTTTTACTAATTGGTAGATATTTTTCCATTATAGAAACAGAAAAGTAAGATTAAATTCCCTACCTTGATAACATTTTTCTAGGGTGCTTTGCCCACACGCCTTTGTAGTCAATCCATGCATCAATTCTGATTTAAGCAAGAATCTGAAACAGGATTAGAACTACTTTATTTTATCCTTCTACAAAAACCCTACAGCAAGTATGCACAGCCCCAAGCAATTGCATCACAGAAAATGAAACTCAGCTGTGAACCCAATATACGGAGCTGAGCCATCACACATCCAAACTAGAATTCTAGCAAGAATCACAGCAGATGCAGTTTAATGATGAAATAATTGAAAATATAATAATCACACACTTTATGTGTTGTAAAGGCAATATCTCTGCAAGTTTTATTTTCCCAAAGCTTTTATATTTTGATATTTTTTTGCTGATATGCCTTTTGTAAGATCAAAACTTAATTTTTGAGTAGTTTGGACTTCTATATACCTTCCTATGCTGAATAGCATTAAAATAATTTAAGCTCATATACAGAATATTTTTTGTGAAAATATCTTTTTCCCATCAGCTGCATCAGAATCTTTGCCTCAGCTTTTACTTTGTAGTTTTTTACTTCTTTTTAGATGATTCTCAATCTTCCTTTTCTCCAAAAATTACCACATCTTCTGTGAAATTATAGTATCCCAAATGAGATAATTTAATTACCTGCAATTCTGTTTTTCTTTCCTTTTTTTTATTTTTTTAGATTTTGTTAATAAGATCCCCTTTTTCACTCACAGTTCCTCCAAACTAAAATAAAAATGGTTAAGTAGGTAGTTTTAATCATGATGTTTTGATTCCAGAACTGGTTTGGTGGATGGTGTAGAGGTTCTGTTCAGTTGCCTTTCTTTAAGTATTAATTCCAAATAATCTACTCTGAAAAACTCTCACAGTTTCTGCCTGTGGCATTTCCCTTTAGCCCAAGGATAAATCTTTCTAACTCTGGCAAATGTCAGGAATGCTCCTGTGATACAGGTGATCCTGCAATAATAAAAATCAACAGCTAAAAGCAGACTTTATTGTATTCATTATGGTACTTATAGCCTGTTATAAATTTTCATCTCACTCTTATTTAACAAATGGTATATGTTACTAACTTCTATATCACTGTGACCAAAACCAGAAGACCATCTTGAGTTATGACATGCTATATAGGTAATAATTTTTACAGTAAAGCTAAATGCAGAAGTTATCTTATTGAAATCATATCTAAACCAGCAAAATGGATATTAATATTTTTATATCATTGCAAGGATTTGCAGCACAGCAAAGACAAAAGATAGTTAAAGTTTTTAATCCTATTTAGATCATTAAATATCAGAATGCAAGAGTCAATTAACTAAATATTTGTAAAAATACCTCAGCAAATCTGCAACCCACCTCACCTTTGCTAGAATCAGAACCATCATCCTCCTGACAGCCGCCAGCAGCACTGTCTTTCCAGTTTCCCAGGTTACTCACAATGATTTTTTTGAAGATTGTCTCGGCCAGTTTGCCAATGTATAAAGTTTGTCTCTTGCCTGGAACATGCTCAACAAAATTTCAGCACACATGGACATTATGAGGTCACATAGTACACACAGAAGGGCTAAGGAATGCAGAAAGTGAACACTTCTTACCTTCCTAGTATCATACTGTATCTATATTTTCTGTACTCTTAAAAATATATTAAAATAGCTACACTAACATGTCTCTTTGAGCTTCCTGTCCCCCACAACTAAACAAGATCCAAAGCTTTCCTTTGGAAAAAGGAAGCCTTTCTCAAACATGTTTCTTAGGACAATCACCAATCATGTCAAGCATTGTATAGAACCCCAAGGAGGAATTACTTGTTATTTTGTTTCCCATTCCTTAGAAAACACTTTTTCTCTGCATTGAGGAAACTCTTATTTACAACTGCAGCTCTGTTCATTTCTCTCATCACAAAGCTTATATATTAGAGGAGTAGCTTAGCCCACCATTTTTGTCACCAACACCCACTTTTTCAAGAACACAGGCTATGAAAACAAAGCTTTATATAGAAAAGCTTTCTTTGGTTTTAGTCATCTTTGAGCCAGTGCTTAACCATCATCACATTTCTAGATGTGTCACTGGATACTTCTGAGGTACGGAAATAATTGAGCTTTCCCAGTTGTTGTGTGTGCAATGTGTCGACTCCAGCCTGGAAAACCACCCTGCCAGAACAACTCCAAAGGGAGAATGAAAATCCTTTTTAGTAACACTGTTCACCATAAAACATCAAAACACTATCTGAATACATCTGGGAGATGAACAATAATTTCATTCTGGTCAGGCTAATCTCTAGTCTTTAGTATAAAATCACAGCTACATGAGTGAGATGAGAAATAGAGTATGCAATGAGCAAAAAGCACTTCAGTGAGAACTTTCAGAGGTGTCTATATTTTGCCATTAAAGTCACAGATACACAGATTACAGGAAATTTGCAATTTTCCCCATAACAATATTTATCAGAAGGCCACAGTTTATACCAAGCTAATTTTAAAGGCACAGGTTTTATACTTCTTATTTCACACCAGAAAAAGGGCATGTGGACACTGACTTCAGAAATCTTTCCAGTTCTGGAGTTCCACCAAAAATTAGAGAAATTGATGATTGCTTAAAGGAACCAATTTTTTTTAATGGTGGTCAAATATTTCAGGGAGAGTTTCTTTAGAATCCAAATACAATTAAAACTGCAAATGTATTTAAGAATGTCAAATAACCAATTAAGACAAACGGATATTGCACACAGCACACTGAATCTTGTGAGAATTCAATCAAAGGTTTATTTCATAGCACATATGGCTTAAGCATGCTTCCAGGTTTGGTTTATCTTTGTCCCAGAGCTTTGAGTCTGACGTCACCAGCAGAGCATCCTGGAATGCTGTTTGTTTTACCAGTCACTTCAACACTACGAATCCCCACCAAAGAGATACGTTCTTACCAGTTATGCCATTATCCCACTCCCCAAAAATATTAACCCTAAGAGCACTTGTAATCACCTTGTTCTTCTGTTGTCATTGCGCAACGTGCCTTCACGGAAGGTGTACACGCATCGCTTGCACAGTGAAAAAAAAAGAGATCTTTCCTCTTCCCACAATAAGACTTCTTATGGATAAAGCGATTAGATGATCATTTGTGCATTTTGAGCATTTATCAAAAAGCCCATCCTGTTGATTCAATATTCCAATTACATATTTCCTCCCTTACCAGCGTGTACTCTCTACAGTCTTAGGAAACATCATTCTGTGACTGGCAAAGGCCAGGTTCTGTTCCCAGGATAGCCACCTGCTCTCTGCATTACCTGAAGGAAATCACGTGTTCTAAAAATGGCCAGTGACTCAGAAATGTCAAACCTGGCATTTCTTCAGTGTAGTTTGCAGAAACTATTCACTTAATTCAGCAATACAGGTAAGGTCTCTAGCATCTGGGCAGGAGAACAGAGGGCAGCTCCTATAGAAGAGGAAAGGTAGAAAGTCCTGGGTGCCTCAAGCCAGACCCTCCAAAAACAGCAGCTGTTTCAAGGCCCTGAATCTCTTTGTCATTCTCCTGGATCTATAAAATGGAGACAAGAACATTTTCCTTCTGCCCAGGGATTGTATGGATAAATACATTCCTGTTTGTGAGGCACTTAGATAAGATAGCTAAGGGAGCTATGTAAGCTGATAGATTCCTTGATCTTAAGGAACTGTACTCTTGAAAGAAGCAGTTTGACTGAGTTATAAATGTCCATATTATTCACAATATGAAACTGCCAAAAGATAAAAAACATTCTAATGATATTTGAGAGCAGGAACTCCCCTTCGCCCCCTTGTACTTTAAGGACTCTGTCCCTTTGGAAATGGTATGCTTTTCAGTGAGGAGGATTCCCTATTGTTTTCTTCCCTATTCTTTATAATGTAAATGTAACCTCATTTATTTATTTATTTTGTCTCCCAGGCCTCTTTTCATCTGGCAAGATAGTGGGGAAGGGGGGTGGAGGGAAGAGGAGCTGAAGGAGGGGGGTTATTTAATAATGTCCTATTAATCGCAGTGCACTATCAGCTGGCTTTAACCCTGTTCCAATTCTTTGATTGCTTTTTAGGGATTAGAGCAAACTTCATTGTCATCCATTGCATTGCAAATGGGTAAATTTGAGTGATACGTACACAAAATATAGATAGGAGGATAGTGCATCGATATATGTGCAGAGTATATACATGCATTTATATAGCTTGTGCACACACACACACATATAAAAATAAACTAGATCTCCCTGTATGCCATATGAGAAAATCAAATCAAGGCACGGAGAAACTGAAAAAAAACCCTACATGTATCATTCACCTGATTTCAATTGTGACTCCCTTTGAACCTCGGCCAAATCATTTTGTACATTAAAAATTGGTCAGGGATGATAAGATTCCATTTTCATGGTTGGTAATGCAGAACCGGTGAAAGAATACAATTACAGACCCCTGAGTAAACTCTGCGAATGTCAACTTGATGTAAATGATCAAGTGTCGACAAAGGGCTGGTGGGGGGGGGGGGGGGGGGGCAGGCAGAGATGGAGGGGAAAGAGAAGGAGAGGAAGAGACAGAAAAAGAGGCTTCAACTTCTTCAGCAGTCTCACCCAGTGACATGCCAGCAACTTCCCAGTCCTAGCCATTTGGGACCCAAACCTTTCTGAGCCACCATGGGGCCCCCAATCTCCCACAGCTGCCACCACCACTGCCCCCCCAATCCTGTGTCAGGATTGTGACATGAATGACCTGCCCCTTCCTTCAGCAGGCCAAGAAAAGCAAACAGCCAGCACAAAGAATTCCTGCAGAACAATAGCACGTCTCCACATAAATCCTGCAAGAGTCCAACACCCAGGGTTCGTATTGAGGGACTGTCAGACCCTGACCTCTGCACAGAGTGGCTGCACCACTGCAGGTGCAAGAGCCCCCAGTGTCACCCCCGAGCTGTCCTGGTCACCTTTCCAACTCGGCCCCACCATTTCCCAGGCCCCAGGCAGCCCTGCTTGCTCCTCTCTGCCTTCTCTGTGAGCACCAAGTTGATGCCATAGCAACTTGTCTTTTTGTAATGAGCTGACACAAGAATTGGAGGACAAACGTTGTGGTCAAGGGCACGTTCAGAGACTTCAGGAGAGAAAAGGAGACAGAGATGCTCATCAGTCATTAGGGAGATAAATGATTTAAAAGTTCCCAAAGCACATTTGCTGTATTCCTTATGCTTCAAGATTCCCAAGAAAATAGATAAATCCCTTCTCTTACAGGCAGGTAAATGGAGGCACAGTTAAAATAAGGCTCAGGCTTAACTGTCTTCCCAAAATGAGCTTTGAGCTGAGGACTGAGTACTGGGCTCCTGTTTCCTCCATGCTGGCCGCTAGCCCGTGCTGTCTCTTGGTGATAAGGAGAGAGTTCATGTTCATGTCATGGCCACATCTCATCTGCTCCTACATTGCAGTGACAAAAACATTGCAGTGAACTTCTGGAAGGGAGACACATATCCAAAAGTCCTTTGCCATTCATGAGCTGAAAACAGGAGCAATATTTTCATATATTTCAGAATTATCATTTGAGCTGATTAAAGTGGTTATCAACTTCAGTTGTTCTTTATATGTTGTTTATGTTTCACATTTCCAGTGTTTTTCCTGTGTGCACTGCATAAATTATTGAAACATTATTTTATTTATACATCCCCCTGTGACAGAAATAGGTTCTCTGAAAGCAAATCTTGCCCTAATCAGTTTTGTTTTTCTTGGTTTCTCTCCTCAATATTGCCACTGCTTTTGGGTTAGTGAACAAGTAACATTAGTTTGCTTTTGTGGAGAATAAAAAGCACTGTGGGCTGATAAAGACAGGCTGCTAAATTAAAGGTTATTCCAAAATACATCATTGGTGGCTAGGTAACAATAGGCTTGTAAAACTTTTAGCAAGCTGGGTGGGAAAAGAAGATAATACACTGAAGTTAGACAGGATGAGGATTGTCTAGACCCCAGCAGCCCTGCTTCCCATTGAGACCTAACCTCAGCACGAATGTTTCTTGGCTCACAACTACCTCCAGAATTGGCCATCAAGAATATGAGACAGTGAAATAAGCAAGCCCCAGGGTGCTGAAATATAGGCTTAGGTTTATATCTTATATAAAAACAGTAGAATAGTACTGTCCGGTTCCTATGCTGTACCCAATTCTTTTTATTCACTAATACATCAATACAAAGCACTGTTACAGAAGCACATATTTAAAATGTTGCTTTTTTTCTCTTTTTGAGTGCTGTACATGCCATCCTAATTATAAGCAAAATAAAATTAAGCAATGATGCGCACATGATCTCCTACTAAAAGCAAATAGCATAATCAAGTTTGATGTAAACGTGACACAACTTGTTTGGTTGGTAAGGGTTCTAAACTCTAGTTAAATACCTGTACTTTAAAATTAGCTCTGCTCAAAATATCTTGAGCAATTTTATTAAAGAGTCAAGTGACGTTTAGAATGTTAGCCGAACTGTTCTGGTTTTGAAGCACAGTTTCAAATAAAATGAATTTTAAACAGTTCAAAACGTTGCAATTTCTCACCTGCACATATGGCTTACGACAAATTTGAATACTGAGTGTTATCTGAATCTTAAACTCTGAACCAGTGTACACAAATACAGTTAAGGGGGGTTGGGCACTGCAGTCAAATCTATTTGCTTCTCAGGCTAAAATTATTTGAACAGTTATTATTTCTTCCCCTTTCCCTCCCTTGATTCTGCATTCATGGTTCCCCTAAATAACACAAAATTATATATTGAATTTTTCTTCCCATGTTACAAAAAAATAGACTGGACTGAACCCATTAATCAGGAGAGTCAATGCACGTCATCCTTTTTGACAAACTTTACTGCATGTTGCCAGTCTTTTCAGATCATTACAAAAATTTAAACATAGTTTGTCTTTCCTGAACATAAGAAAATGAAAACATTTTTACTATGTCCTATTCATATAATGAGAAAGATCTCAGTCAACAGGGATTAAATCTATATGGCATTCTTATAAAATACAGCACAATCTATTTCAGCAAATGCAGAAATGATCATTTTTATCTAACATTGCTGAGGCATTCCAGATTTGACATAAAAAAGCTGCAACTCTAATATTAGATTTAAATAGTGCAAATTACAGCACATGTTAAATATCTATTCCCTTGTGTATTTATAGCTTTAGGTTCTGAACTCGCTGTCTTGCATATTTTTCACACAGTCATTTTAAAAAGTTTTTAGTCCCTTCACTGATACTTTATTATTAATAATAATTGACATATAGTTATTGTCACACTGAAGATGATGTACAGATACTGTTTTGTTAATAAATGTGGTGGAAGGGTTTATTCTTTTAAGACATTTATATGGCAAATATTATTTCAACTAAATGGTTTCTTTTGGCAATTCAAATCCTTTTTTTTTCCTTTTTTAGTTTTTTTTTTTTCCTAAATACACAGGCTTAATTTAGAAAGAAAGAAGCTAAATTAAAACTATTTGCATCAAAATGAAGAAAGTTAATATTCCAGTCTGTTTTGCCAATTACGTTTTACCACACATTTGTCAGTAGTTGCTATCCTTTTTACTTTAACAATTCTCAGACAAATTTTTTAGGGGATACAAATATTTCATGGAGATGAATGGTACACCTAGCAACACAAACACGCAGCAGCATAAAGGAGCAGGCAACATTTCTGAAGTTAAGTCTGGGAAATTTATTCAAGTCCACAGAAAAAAGGATAGCCATTGTTGTTGGTAAGGTGGATACAGCTCCAGACCCAACAGCTGGCCACCACTGATGTAGGCAGCAGAAGATGTCAGAGGGGAACCCCATTGCAGTCTTTTGTGTCCAAGCCTTAGCTGGCCTGACTCGGCATTTGTCTCCAACTCACAGCTAAAGCTAGTTCTCTGTGTCGAGCAAACTGATTGATCTAATGACTGAAGGCCCAGAGAATCATCTCCTGGGAGAGAATCATATCCATTGCTGGCATGCAGTATCTCATGGTCACTGCTGAAGAGTGAATAAGGGGATCCAAGATCAACTTGAAGTGCCTTCACAGGCCACCATGTGTAATTGGATACAAAATTTCAGTGGCCTTTGCTCAAGTTTATCTGCTGCTACAGAAGGAAAACTGCTTCCTTTTTTGGGATCTCAAGCACAGGAAGGACATGGACCTGTGGGAGCAAGTCCACAGGAGGGCCACCAAGTTGACTAGAGGGATGGAGCACCTCTCCTATAGGAAAGGCTGAGGGAATTGGGATTATTCGACAGAGAAAAGAGAAGGCTCCAGGGTGACCTAATTGCAGCCTTGCAGTACCTGAAGAAAGCTTAGAAGAATGTTTTCAAAATGAAAGAGGGCAAGTTAGAATTAGAAAGAAATTATTTATACTGAGGGTGGTGAGGCACATGTTTTCCAGAGAAGCTGTAGAAGCCTCATCCCTGAAAGCGTTCAAGGCCAGTTTGGATGGAGCTCTCAGCAACCTGCTGTAATGAAAAGTGTCCCAGCCCAGAGCAAAGGGGTTGGAACTGGACGATCTTTAAGGTCCTGTCCAACCCAGGCCATTCTATCATTTGTGTACTTGCCCTGCCTACTGTGGATAGAAGAAGAGCAAATAAAACCAGGAAGCAATAGCTGCCTACACAAGAGAAAGTAACAAGTGTTCCTCCTGGCTGAAATGTCATAGATATAGTAATACCTGGGGAATAATGTACAAAGTTCTGTTTCTTTGGGCAAAGACTGTCTGAAATGCCACTAGCTTGTGTGTGTTTTGACTTTAGGAAGGATATAATAAGTAAGTTAGAGGTTTCCTACATGAACAAAAAAAATCTTGTTTTTTCCCCTTGCCCACATTTACATTTAAGACAGAGGTTTTAAAATCTAAATTAAATAGCTAATTAGTAATTGCAAAATAGTTTAAAAATTATCCTGAAGAAGTAATATTGTTATGGAAGTACATTTATGCATCAAGTTTTCAGTAATTTATTTCTATATCTTGCAGTACTAAATACATTATATTCTGCTCGCAATATCGTAGAGACAAGTTTCTCTAGCTGGTTTTAGTGGGGAACAATTTTTATATATCTACCTCTGCAGGTGAATACAGGAGCAACATAACAAAGATAAGTGGATGGGTTACACATCCTGCTGACCTTCTTTATTATTATTATTATTATTATTATTATTATTATTATTATTATTATTATTATTATGCACAATTCTGGAGTCAGAGTCAGTTTGCAGTGGTAAATCATTCTAAATCTTTCCAATATAAATGGTGTACAGATATTTTTTTTTTCCAGACAAAATATTCCCCACTTCTAAGAAAACTTAGCAGATGAGTAATAGATGAGTTCCATGAAAAGACACACAGAGGCCCTTTCTCACTGCCTACAAGCCAGCAGCCCTGGTGCCCCAGTGTTTGTCCTCAACCCCTCAAAAAGTAGTGTATTTCTGAAGTGCAACACAGAATCTTGAAGAAAGAAACACTAGCAGAACAATCTCTGTCACCTCTCATATAATGGGAATATATAAAGGGAATGTAATGTATTTAACTTCCTACCAAAAGGCTGGCTTATTTGGAACACCTACAGTGAGCAACACAGTGAAGCATTTGTAATAGTCAAACACAGAGGCTTAAGGTGGAGGGAAAGGAAATGGTCCATGAAAGAGTGGTCTACAGAGTTAAATCCCTAAACTAGGCTCACCTTGCAGCCAATTTTGAAAACAGATTTCAGGTCAGGAAATAGTAGGGAATGACTTTAAGTGAATGTTAAACCCGCTAACCCTTCCACACAAGAGGAGAAAAAGTAATTCATGAAATCAGCAAAGGATTAAGGCAGTTTGGGTACCTCTATACAGCTAAAGAAAAGCAGTTCGGAATGTGCCCTTGGGCACTGGAACCCTGATAGTCCACACTCATTGATAATTACTTTTGGGTTTTGTTTGAGACTCTCCACTCACTTTTCGGGAAGCAACCATGTCTAAGGATAATCTCCTCCATGGACCACTCCCAAAGAGTGGTATGTACAAGACCATCCCAAGTTCAGCATTCCCTATCCTACAAGGTCCAGGAACATTCATGCCTCAAAAGCTTCTTTATGTAGTTTAGTTGTACTATTCCTTCTCCACAAGCACATAGAGACCTCTCTCCAATGGTCCACTGCTCTCTGCTGAAGACATTCAATAGAAAACAATTTCTAACCTCTGTCACAAGGGCTGGAAATCAGTCCATGTGTGCAAGTGCCCCCTCTCCAGAGCAGAATGTCTCAGACCTTTCCAAGTCTCCCCCAACAGAAAGCCCTCAGCTGCTGCTGTTAAAAAACCAAGCACTGAAATAGGGCAGACACACAATTTTTGTCAGAAAGTTTCTGTTGTTCAGCTGAAGAAGGTCAATGAGTCTGGCTTTAAAGTGCTCTCTTATCTTAAATGACCATTGCTTGTAAGGCTATGTCATCACTCAAGAATTAAAACTTTTTGAATTTTATTTTCCCAGAGCCACCCACACACACAGTAGCCTTGCCATACTGCCACACTACACCCAAACTGATACATGCACTGGTGGTATCACTACTGTTTCCCTAAGAAATCAGTACAGATACTAAAAGGGAAAGGGTATTTCCCAGATAGGATCTACCCTTTCAAATACACTTGATTTTTGATTCAAAACAACCTTCAGGTGTCAGTGCAAAACCAGTCTTTTCTATATAGCTCATTGGCAAAAGATAAGCAAAGAAATGGTTGGAAGGAACTCTGGTGGTGATTTGTTAGTAATTTTGATTAAATTTAGTATAGTCACATGGTTGCTGTTGCATTTTTATCCATGGATAATTATGGAGTCTGCTCATTTTATGAGATGTATTTTTAAGAGTTTATCAGTGGCTTGGGATGAGTGCTCTTTTGTTTAGTGATGTATAAATTTGAATAATAATAAATAACAAAGTGAAAGAGAATGAGGGAAAGGAGGAGACTGAAGTCTGGGAAGATGCTTCACTATGTGTGTCTGCTGCATTTGATCACAGCGTAGATGATACAGCAGTGGGCATTATAGAAAGCCCTCATATAAATCAGATTAGATAAATATTAATTGCCATGTACTAACTGTGCACTTTACTGGAGTATATTGATGTTTTCAGGCAAAGGCTCATGATATTAGCATACATTTAATGATCAGTCACTTTTCTTTCCAGAGTTCTAATGTTTTGTCAAGCAGAAACCAGAAAACAAGACTGTGATGGTGGACTGTGATGCTGCCTTACAGCAGCATTGGGGTCACTCTGGCTCTCCCCAGTGCTGCACCACGTTAGTCTCACACTGTGGGCCCCACTGTGCTTTCCCATGGAGCAGCCCACACTACAAACACCCTCCAGACTGACAATTCTCAATCAAAGACTGTGGTGGGGGAGCTTGTTTTTGAGGGGGTGTACCACATAATTTCAGTAGTATCACAGCAGCTAAACATTAGATATCTTGTTCTTGCTGCACTAACTGGTGTTGAGGAACTTTATGATTTTGTTGTTTCACTGGTAGCTTCACCTAGGCACTTACTGGGTTTTGCAGTCACCTTCATAAATAGACAGAGACAAGACTTCCTCTCTCACATATTAAAAAATTATTAATAAAAATATTGTTCCTATTCAGAATGAAACAAACAACTGCATTCACCCCCAATTAAATTAGGATGGTGATTTGAGGTGAATCATCAATGTTACAATAATATTTACCTAAGCAATTCTGATGTGCTAAAGAACCTTCTTATTCATACAGAAATTCAAAGAAAAGAAGGTATACAAAACTGAAAAAAGTCTAAATGGATTAGGTAACTTTGAAGAAACCACAAGGAACCTCCCCTCCTCTTCTGTGAAAATGTCCTTAAAACAAGACATTCCTATTGAAAAGCCTGATTTTGGCAAAACTACTTTCCACTGGTGAAAGTTTGCGTAGGGAATCGTTCTCGTGATTAATACAAATCAGCAATAAGGTCATTTCTTTCAGGTTGCTGTAGTACATTTGAAAAAAGTTTTATTTCTTCCAGGGCAGTATGAGGCAAAGTGTTCTGTGACTGTGTTGTAGTATCACTCAGTCCAATTAAATCGTGTACTAATGAGTGCATATGTCAGGTGTTTACTTGTGTTTTGTTATAGACTTGTGCTAATGGGTCTGTGTTTCATACCAGAGGAGCGCAGGCTATGTTTTGGTGCTGTAGTGTGTGTTTCACTGTGGTTGTTTGGCTGTAGGTGCTCCTGCCTGGTCCGGGATGGGCACCCAGCTGTGGTGAGCAGCACCAACACCACACCGTCTGTGAGACTGAGTACAGCCTGCTTCTGCTTTTATGTATAAACATGCAACATGCCACCACACTTTGTGGCTGTGCCGAACGGCTTTAATATATGTTATGACAGCACTTGCATTGTACTCAGTATTATTGCTGCTCACTCCGTACTGTAAGCATGAATTTAGCTGTGTGATTATGCTATAATATCACTGTGCTTCGCGTTGCCCAGTTGTGCCAGGCTTACATTGTGTGCTGTGTATTATAATAATGTTGACAGCGCTGAATGGCAGCACTCGGCACTTTGCAGCTCTGCTGTGTTCATGTAAGGTGGTGCTGGGGCTTTGTGTGGTGCGTTGCCAGGCTGGGCAAGGGTAGCGTGGGGGGCTCCTCACCCGCCTTATAGGGACATGCAGAATTAATGTTATGTAATCTGCACTTTGTGGGTTTTTTGCATTAATGCCGTGTGCTCTCTGCTGCTTGGTTGTGGGGTATTACTGTCAAAATCTTCCATGATCTACTGCCATGTGGTTGTGGTATAGACTCCGATAAAATCATGGCTTTCATTAATGACACAGAATTTTAAGAGACAACAAAATGTATAGGAATTGTTGTATATTAAAAATGCAGTATAATTGTATAATTACAATATTTGCATCATGCTAAACAGATTGGCTGGGTTGTTTCAGATTCTTTAAAGTCAGGATGGCATCAGGCCTACAGTATTTCTAAACTGTTTTGCCCGTCTGCAGTTGTATAATGAAACACCACAAATTTTACCCAGCAATACTTGTGCTTTCTAAGTGCTGCATTATGAACATAAAATTACCAAATGTACTGAACACACTTACCAACACTGAACTAAAATCCCTTCTCTCTCACCCACAAATTAAGTCTCCACAGATCCTTTTTTACAATACTGAAGTGATAAATACATATATATTTATATCTACAACCATTTTAAGAAATTAGAAGGAAACCCACACAGTAGTTTAGCGGTTAATTTACAACAGTACAGCCTCTCGAGGAAGTATGTAAAACAAACACACATCATTTATTTCCCTCATTTGAAATCCCTGCTCCCTGACACACAGACAGACAGACTCATACACACAGATCACTACAGCCCAAATTGGACATCAGAGAAGAAACTAGGACTTCTTTGCTATCATCTGTGATTGCCCTGAGGGTTGAGGAGTGGCCAATTTACAGCATGAATATAGTCTGGGGATACATGAATCATGAATCATGTTTGATGTATGGAAAGGCACAGTCATTCTGAAAGGCTGCAAATGCAGTCATCTGCTTTTTAAGTGAAAAAAAAATGCTTGCAAAACAAAAACAACAACAAAATTGGAGAGATAAAATACCTGGGAAATATTATTTAAAAGACACCATCTTTGCTTTTTTTTTTTTTTTTAATTGGGTTGGAAGGGGTTACTTCATTATGCAGCAAATTAGAAAATTCATAATTTATCATTGCACCCAGTCGAAATGCCACCCAACTGAGTCGCACCCCTGTGAAAACCATCACATAGTAACAAACTGTCAAAGCCTGCTGCAGCCGACGGGCAAAATTAATATGCAAATGTATGCAAGAAATTAAAAAGCAGAATTACCCAGGCAAATGAGGTAGCTATACTTGAATTGTTAGAATTATGAATAATTACTGCGAATTTTCTGCTCCTAATATAACTTGTTTTTTGATAAACAAAGACTTAATTATCGAGATGCGCTGGAGAATTTCCGTGGCGCTCATTAATCTTGCAAAAAAAACAAGTCCCTGGTGCCCAAACCGTAATGAAGAGCGCGTGCCCTGAATCTTCAGAAAGATCAGAGGCACCAGGGTGCCAGGGCTGGAGAAAAAAAATGACAGTGCCAATGTCCCCTCCTGTACCCTGGAGTGTCATAACGTCTTCCACTAACTATCAAAGGGACTTATTTATGCCAGCAGCTGAGCTATAAGTCCAATTTACGATGCCTTAAGCAGTGGTGAAATGATCTGTTGATGTGCTATGGAAATGCCATCTTGCAGTAGCTCGATTTGGTCCCAGTGATACCAACACGATGAGGACCCTCCGCTTCTCTGCTAATGGATGCAGCATGACAGACCGTAATACACAAGAGGGACAATCTTTTAGGACCAGTCTCAATGGTCCTCCATTAATCTTGGTTCTGCAGCGCTGTGGTGTCCATGGGAACAAGGGCATTATCATAAGCACTGGTTTTAAATGTTCCCATTAGGGATTGCAACACAGAGGAGAGATGCATGGGGTGAGAGGGTTAGGGGAGACAGTCCACTATTAGTTTACACTATTTTTTTGACCTGGATTCAAACCATAATGGGTGGCTCAGCGAATTTTCTCTTCCTAAATAACATAAAGAAAACAACAAAGGAGGAATCAGCTAAGTGTACAGCGCGGTGCAGTGCTGCATGTTCGTCTTCTCTGTTTTTACAGCTAGAAAATCAGCTTGGCCCTGGTGGGCTGAGATAATTTACCATGAGAAAGCAAAGGGAAAATAACCCCAGGTACTCTCAGCACAGACCAAATCGAACCCGCTGTGAGCTTATTATTACTTAAAAACTGGCATCTAAGTGGAAATGACTGACTCTCTGTCATTATCCCTATTACCACCATGATAAACCCAAGCAGATGATAAGGCAAAATTACAAAACATCAGTTCTGGAGCTCCCAGGCTACTTCAGAAGCTCAAGGCAGACTGCGCTTTCAAATGCTTTCTTCTCTACGCTCAAGTCCCCAAATTTCCTGATGCCTTGACAGAACCATTTCACTGCGTAGGCAAATTGTCACCTTTTAAACCAGGGCATCTGTCATTTTTATACAAGGGTCTTCCACTCAGTCATTCTCACTCTTAATCCTCCAATTTCTCTACATATACAGAGCAGCAACAGCACCGTAACGTTTGAAATTTCACTCTCACAGCCTGCATTACCCTCAGAAAGGGGAAGGATGACAATTGCTTCAAAACTGGCAGAAAGGACACCCCTGCTGACCGCTGGGCTTTATTTTTTGATCAGCAGGGAGGGCAGCTTGCCTGGAGGGAAAGGTGCTTCAGAGTGAGAAGAGGGGATTGAAGGGAGAGTACACAAAGGTGCTTCCAATATCTTCAACTCTCCTCTCACCCTTCACATTTGTATGGCCAAGAAAAGAGCGTTTTCCCCACATGTTCCTGCAGTCTCCTTCCCCAGCCTCTCCTTACAGAGGTGTGACCGGCACACTGGTACGGAGTGCTGCAAACTTCTCCAGCAGTTCTCTGGTGCAACAGAATTGAAAGGCACCCAGAAAGCAAAGTATTGCCTAGGTCTGAGCATGTTACCTCTGGCTTAGCAGGCTGATAATTCACTTCACTGGTTGTCTGTTAAAAAAGGGGGTTGTTACAAAAGAAGCAGTAACTGTGCCTGACATGGTTGCCCACCTTCACGCTGCTCAGCAAGCAGGACAGTTGCTGAAGTTCTTACCAGTACAAACTTTCCATTTCCTCTGAGGGACAGGGGATTTTAGTCTTCCAGTCCTGCTAGTACCAAGGCAAAGTTCGTACAAAGCATTCCCCAGTTACACTTAGTGGTGTCATAGCCCTCATGATGACTTTTAACGTTCTGGACTGAGTCGTGCACATCCCACAATCTGATGATGTGGTGCTACCAAAGTAGCTGTCATCTCCCTCTGTTTCAGATCATCACATAAGCAGGATCATGCACTTGTTGACAGTAAAACCTTTTCAGCTAATGGCCACAGTGTAAGTCTCAGCATTTTATGGTGATGAAACCGTAGAAGGGCTAATCCCATGTGGTATCAGTTTGTGAAAAGAAACAAAATTTCCTTCAAGATGGGTTTCTTGTTTTACCAGAACACTTTGGTACAAATCACTGACTTTTTTCTCCACCTCCTTCATGCACGTGCATTTAATCATTTACAAAAGAAGGTGGCATTTGAAACTAAATTTCTTTTTCTTTCGTTATAAAGAGTTGTAAAAGCCACCACAAAAACTGCTGATTTGGTTGGGAGAGACAATTTACCTGTCCAAGAAGTCAGGAAAAAGTTTCAGGAAAGGAAAACAATTTGCACACAGCAGAGTGCTTTTGACAAAGTGAAAATCTACCTTACTACACAGTTCATAAAGCATTTGCAGGGGAATGGAGCTGGAGTCAAGAGAGTGCATTGTCCAACAGTTACTCCAACAAGGTACACAATAAATCCTAGCTCAGAATCCACCTAGGCCTAATAATACTTTGCATTTACAATTGCTTGTTACTTTTAGTCATATTTTACACAACAGAAACTGACAGGAAAGAAAGGCTTTAGTAATTCACTGGAAGTCACTGTCACAACAATTTTTTGGCCCTTTATTAGAGGCTCAAGCCTCAGGCTGACTCTGTCCCAGGCGCCACACCAAAAAATGTAGAAGACATACAAGTGCTCAAGACAGAAATAATCTTTATCTGCGGCCAAAGAGTGCATGGTTTAGATTTTTTACAACCAGTCTTTGCTCTTAGTGAACTAGAAACAGGAATAAAACATCCCCTGCAAAGGCTTGGGGCACCAGCTGCAAAGAGAACTCCTGTCCTCTTCCCCATAACTGCCACATCTAGGCAACACACCAGTATTATGTGTATATATATATATAAAGTACACATATATATATATATACACGTGTGTGTATTCATCCAGATATATATGAATGTTCCTTGCAGATATGGGTGCATAAGGAAGGGTGGGCACAGACAATAGAATAGGACTTCTCAAAACGTTTGTAGCACATTTGCAAGCGATTGCAACAGGACCTGGCTAAAAAATCAGAGGAATTACTTTCCAGTAGAAGAGACTGAGATTGTGAGAAGATAAGCAAAGATTTCAGATCCATATGGACAGGTCACCACCCAGGTTTACACAACTCAAGACTCTCAAACAAATGTAAATGTTTTCAATCCAGGCCAGTGTGTTACCGTGGCAGAGCAGCACACACACCATGTGCACCTTTCTGACACAACAGTTGTTCAGTTTGCTACACAAATCCCAAAGGAGACTAACAATTTACTGTATTTAAATAACAAATATTTTTGGATAGAAAAGCTGTGCTTCTAGTTGTCAGCTTGGGGGTCTTTACAGTGTTGAAAAGGGAGAAAAGTATACTTAGATTATTCCTAGTGACCCACATACCACAAAACATCTGCTGACAATGTGGTTGGCTTCTTGCCCAAGTTTAACTATGAGCTGTCTCCAGCTGATCATCTTTGCCCTCATGATAATCCAGAGAGTCCACAGCAAGCAAAAGGAGATAGGGATGCAAAAAGCAATTTGACCAGTTGAATAACCATGAGCTTGCATAAACATGAACACACATACCTCTAACAGAAACCTGACCTTAAAAAAAAAAAAAAGTGCTCCCATCAAATATAGTCTTCAGGTTACAATTCTTTAGGTAAGAGGAACTCATTTGTCTTTAGCATGGTCCTTTGCGTTTGAAAAATTTGTGTTGTTTACAATTTTAGGTTTGTAAAGATAGAAACAATATTTCTAGAAGTATTTGTGCCAAAGGGCCAACCAGCAGGGAAGAAGACCAACCTGAATAAACAGAGACCTATAGCTGGAGCTCAGGAAAAACAGGAGAGTTTACATCTTTTAGAAAGAGCAGGTCACTCAGGAAGATTACAGAGGTGTTGTGAGGTTACACAGAGCAAAAATTAGAAGAACCAAAGTCCAAATAGAACTTAATCTGGTTACTGCCATAGAAGACAGTTACAAATTTTTCTACAAATATATTAACAACACAAGGAGGGCTAAGAAGAATCTTCATCCTTTATTGGATGTGGGGGAGAAATGTGATGAGGAGGAAAAGGCTGTCTTTAATAGTAAGACTAGTTGTTCAGAGAGTACCAGGCCCCCTGATCTGGAAGACAGGGATGGGAAGAAAAATGAAGCACCTAAATTCAAGGAAAAATTTTCAGTGACTTGCTACACTGCTTAGACACACTCAAGTCCATGGAGCAGGATGGGATCCACCCAAGGGTACTGAAGGAGCTGGCGGAAGTGCTTGTCGAGCCACGTTCCATCCTTCACCAGCAATCCTGGTCAAACAGGGAGATCCAAGGTGACTGAAAGTTGGCAAATGTGACACACACCTACAAAATGGCCCAGAAGGAGGATGCAGGGTGCTACAGGCCTGTCAATCTGATCTTGGTGCCAGAAGCAGATCATTTTCAGTGCCATCACAGAGCACTGAGGATATATAGGCATACAGGACAGCCAGGGGATCAGGCTTAGCATGGGTTTGTGAAAGACAGGTCCTACTTGACCAACATGATCTCCCTCTATGACAAGGTGACCCACCTAGTGGATAAAGAAAAACCTATGGAACTTGTCTGCCTATACTTTAGTAAACCTTTTGAAACCCTTTCCCACATCATTCTTCTGGAGAAACTGGTTGGTCATGGTTTGGACAGGTGCACTATTTGCTGGGTAAAAACCTGACTGGATGGCTGGGCCCAGAGAGTGGTGGTGAGTGGTGCTGTATCCAGCTGGTGTCCGGTCATTAGATGTTCCACAGGGCCAGTCTTGTTTAATGTCTTTACCAAAGATCTGGGTGAGGGGATCAAGGGCACTCTGTTTGCCAAGCTGGGTGGTGCTGTTGATCAGCGGGGGAATAGGAAGGCTCTGCAGAGGGATATGGATAGGCTGGATCAATGGGCTGAGGCCAATTGCATGAGGTTCAATAAGGACAAGTGTTTGGTCCTGCACTGGGGTCACAACAGCCCCATGCAGCACTACTGCCTGGGGGAAGAATGGCTGGAAAGCTGCCTGACAGAAAAAGACCTGGAGGTGTTGGTCAATAGCAGCTGAACATGAGTCAGCACATGCCCAGGTGCCCACATCCTGGCCTGTATCAGAACCAGTGTGGCCAGCAGGACCAGGGAAGTGATTTTCCCTCTGTACTCAGCACTGGTGAGGCCAAACCTGGAATCCTGTGTCCAGTTTTGGGCCCCTCACTACACCAAAGACATTGAGTTGCTGGAGCATATTCGGAGAAGGGAAACAAAGCTGGGAAAGGATCTGGAGCACAAGTCTGATGAGGAGCCTCTGAGGGAGCTGAGTGTGTTTAGCCTGGAGAAGAGGAGAACTGGGGGGACCTTGTTGCTCTCTACAACTACATGAAAGGAGGTTATAGCAAGGTGTGGGTTGGTCTCTTCTTCCATGTAACAAGCCATAAGGCAAGAGAAGACATGTAGATGTGGCACTTAGGGATATAGTTTGGTGAATGACTTGGAAGTGTTAGTTTTATGGTTGGACTCAATGATCTTATAGGTCTTTTCCGATGCCAATGATTCTATTTGATTCTTTGTTCCTACACTCAGGTACTCATTCTCCTTTTTAAATGCATCAGACTGCTTAGAGTACAGCCATAATCATACCTGATACTGTTCAAATTAACAATCACTCAGCTGTGATCATAAGGGGTTTTTTTTGCACCTTGTAAGATGTAAGAAATCTTGTAATGCAATTCAGAAAACCATACAGCAGTCTCTCATTTTAGTGTTACCAACAGAGAGTACTTGTTATTCTGTTGCACTTTTTATTAATATCAGTATGACTATTGTTTCTGCTGAGCAAAGGCCAAAGGATACTGTGATTCAAGGGGAGGAGAAGGTGCTCAGTCACCTCTCATTACAGTCTTTCCTGGCCCAGCAGAAAGCCTTGAAGATTCCCCTGAAATTACTGAACAGTGCCTGTACTTGGGTGAGGGCTTGGTACACACAAACTGTTTGGACGATTTAAAATACAAGTATATAGAAATGTAACAGAAAAATGTAACGGCAAGCGACAGAAAACATGATCCCTTAGGTGCCGTAGCTGCAGGCTTAGTGACAGATGATGCTGCGAAATGGCTTCAAGATGGGATATTTACAAAATTGTTTTATGAGAATTTTACACTGCTAATCACAAGGCTCCAATAATAAGTCTTCCCTTATTAATTGAAATCTAAGAACCAGCTCACATTTTCAGACAGTCTTTGTTAAAGTCCATTAGAAACTTGTAATATTCCTTTTCCATTTCTAAACCTGACTTCATATCTGACAGTTTCAGAATTGCCTTAGCCCTTCTGAATATACTAGACACAAAACTCCTCATTTGATTAATTCTAATAATTTTTAGTCATTATTACTTTTTATCATATATTGGTGCAGCAGATTAAATATTATTTATAGATTTAATTTGTGTCCTGTTTGGATTGTACCATCACAGGGCTAACTTGGCTATCATTATTATCACATTGTTTTATACTGCTCCTAAAATTAAAATCCATTCTTGTCTTTAAGTGTTTTATTGTACTTGTCTTCCTTGCTTTGCATTGCATAGTCCATGATTAATTCTGTTAGCCAAGTGCATATGGCCTACTTGGCTATCATCCATTATCTTCATCACTGTTGCCTCAAAATGAGCACTTTATTATTACCTTTTTCATCTTTCCAATTACCAGATGTGCTTTTGCATTCCCATACTTTTCCTACTAGACTGAGATCTACATTTAGAGTGAAGTCCCAGCTCATTAGTCATTGAAGACTAAGTGATTTTTTCCTGACTAAATACAGAAAATTTGAGGGTCAGTTCCAGTATTATAGAAATAGGTGACTTCTGAAAAACAGAATAAAGAATGTCTGGTTGTTCCTCTAGAAAGAAAGCTTCATTTATTGTCAAAAAAAAATTGGTAGTTTAGTAGAGAATCGGATTTAGATAAAAGAAAATTCCCTCTGCAGATCCTGTAACTATATTTGATTCAAGTATCTTTCTGAAGTTTCAGCAGTCTTATCTAAGCTGAGGTGTGCCCATAACTGCCTATCTTATAACTGTGATTTCCTGGAATGTGTCCCCCTACCTGACCCTCAATTTAAAAAAAAAAAAAAAATTAAAAAAATTGAAAAAAAAGGAAACAAAACCTGAAAAGGTTATTAGAAAATTCTACAAAGGGGCTGGCAGCAGCATCTTTCACTGTAAAAAGCCTCTTGCAAGGTTTCCATCCTGTTTTTCAGGTTCAGACATTATAGTGTCTGGTTCAGTGTGCAAACACCTGAACACTTCTCTGACTGCATTCAAAACCCCTAACCATGCAATGTTCATTTAACCACAAGGTTTAGCTGAGCTAAATGTGACATACAGTAACAAACCTTGAAAAAGTAAGGATAACATTTTTTTGTTCATTTCATTCATATGATTTAAAGAAAAACACCTGCCTATCCACCTAACACCTCAGTCCACTCCAGTATTATTTTTCTAAGTGTCTTAAATACAGTTAGAGTATTCATTTTTTTTGGAAGATATTTTTATAGTCCCATTATTGAACATTAAAAAAAAAATCACTAGAGAAACATTTCATATAATCCACAAACTCTTCTTAAGACATAGATACTTCTAAATGCCTCTGTTTTTTTTCTGTATAAGGTCTTTCATCAAAAAAAGAAATGAAATAAGGGAATATCTCACTCTTAAACCTTTGTACTGTAGATCTGTTTCTAGGCAAGAACCTACTCATTGCCCCACAAAGCAATGTTGGAACCAGACCTGTGCATGACCTGGGGATACATAAGGGAAATGTTATAAAATAAGAGAGGAAGCTGGCAGACAAAAACACTCTAGCTTCTGTTTTCTGACCTAAGTATGCTGCTTTGGGCATTTTAGAAAAATCTGCTAATAATCACTATGAAGGAGAAAGAAAACATTACAACAAGAAAAAAAAAACATAAAAGGGTGGGAGAACATAGACTGAAATGTTCAGAAATTATTAGAGCTACAAGTTTCAAATCTCCCCCAATATTCTGATTTTCAAGGGACAGGCATCTGTTTCTCAAAGCTTGGGTGCCTGAATAAAGGCAATAAGAGCACCAAAAATAGAGGTACTCCGATTCACGTTTGTCAGTTGTATAGTCCAGGGCAGGTCAAGGGAACAGTTGCAGTGCTGTCACTTACAAGAAAACTTGCAAGGTTCTTTAGTACTCTGGTATTTAACACAAGCTTTTAAAAGTATTTTTGGAGACTTAATTGTTCAAGTAGCACTTTATATTATCCCATCTTATGCTGACCACAGCCTCTGGAAGTCAGATTCTTTAAATTATCCCTTTTTGAGTAACTCAGAATTGAGGCTACCTTCTTCCCCTAAAGAAGAAGCTTTGCTCCTCAGGCAAATTCTGGTCCTTGATCTCTCTAGATCTGATGTTTATACCTTTATGCGTCTCTGTAGCCTCTTACTCCAGGCATAGTGACATTTACTTCAACAGAGCTCTGCCCAAGTGTTGTGCCGCAGTGACTTATCCAGACTTGGTTCTTCTGTGCCCGCAGAAGTAAAAGATGTCCCATATGTATTAAGATGACAGGGCAATGTGTTGAAAACTTTTACATATGAAGAATCTTCAGATACTAGATCAAAAGAGATTGTAGAAATGATAAATGTCATTTATACACTGGCAGGTTCATATCATGGCAATGTCTGGATTTTCATCTAAACATCACCGGGAAAAGTTTGACAAGTCTGAGATAGTATGGCATGGCTATTTCTCTCATTTGGGCTGATATTTGCTTGATCTGCTCTTACCTTAATAAGTTTGCTCTGAGCAGAAGAGCAACTCTGCATCTTCCCTCCTGGCAAAAGATACACAAAATAGCTTTTTATCTCATTCTTCTGCAGGAATTTGAAACTTGGTATTGCTAAAATATCCTCTCTATCTTTTGGCACTGTGATTGTACTAGCAATGGCAGCTTGCCTTTGATAACCCTTTGTTCTGAAGTTTTAGTAAAAAAGTGTCTGGATACAAAACTTTGTCATAGTATGTTTTGAAGATTTTATGGTAGCAAAAAGTGGAGTGTGTCTGTGAACATTTATAATGGAGAAAAGCTAAGTGATAAAGTGCACCTTTAACATAATGACAGTAATTCAGTCTCAGACAGTGAATGCTATTATACCTTCTTTTAAAGACTAAAATCAGTCAATTGAAATGACAATTATGATAATTCTTATGTAATGAAGATTATTTTGAAACAAAAATCTTTTCTGTTGTGTGTGTGCCTGTGAATGTGTGTGTATTTCCTGGACCCAAGTACAATCTGAAAATTTTGCTTGGCTGGAAATTCTGTACAAATGTAATAGTACTTTCTAACCATTCTGCTGAGTCTTGTTGAAAGTCAGTGTAAACTGATTTCTTAAAAAACAAATTAATCATAGAATCATTAAGGTAGGAAAATACCTCCAAGATCATCTGTAAAGATGCTTTGGTGAAATACTCTGATCATACAGCTTGGAGAAACAGGCAGCCTTATAAAAGTGGTTAGTTTGAGCAATCTTAGAATATGACATACTTCCTCCACAAAGCACACAGTGCCTTTACCCTGTGTTTTATCCTCACTTTCTAAAGGAAGATACTGGGAGCTTCTAACAAACCACATGGATTGCTAATAGTGAGCAATAGTTGCAGCAAATGTTATTCTAACTAGGAGTCAGTCTATGATAGGTGGCCTGTCACAGTTATCTGACTTGAAAGAGAACATACTGATCATCTGAATTTAGTTCTTACGTGGGCTAAATTTTCAAAGAAGTCTAAGGAAGCTAGGCACCTAATCTTACAAAAATACAACTAAAGTAATGATTTTTCTTGGGGTCCTTTGTAAAACTCTTTCAGTTTTAACAAATCAAGGCACTCAGGAACATTGTGCAGCAGAAGTAAAACGACACAAAAGCCACAACAAAGACACGCACATACAGGGAGTTCAAATGAAAAAGAAGATAAGGAAAAGATTTGCTGGGCCAATGGGAGTCATAAAGCAGGGAAGAAGTACAAAATGTCCATAAGCCACTTGCCTCTGTGGTCTGATGTGAATGTTATATAGAGCTCCTGCCCTATGAAACAATTCTGACCTAAAATATAGAAAATATTAGTATTAAGATTACAAAACACATTGGAGAGCTACAGGTATATTTTAATCAAACAAGGTGTTTGCTTGTTACCAAAATGTAGCTACACATTTTGCATATTACCTTCTGCCTCAGTTGTTCTGAGTCTCATAATGATACAACTTACTCACATCTGCAAAATACTTTTTAGGAAAATTGATATGTAAATACTGGTAAATGTTCAAGCTTTTCTCCTTTCTGTTGCTCATTTCATTTCAAAATAAAGAACTAATAATGAACCTCATAGAAAATCCCCAAGAGATTCCCTTAAGCCAGGTGACAGTTTACCTGTAGTGTTTAGCAATGATGTAGGATGCATTTCTTCTTTGTTGAGGGATGGTAATAAGGATCAGGTGAATTTGTATTTTGCTTGCAGAGCTTTATTCATGTGAATTACCCTAAAAGTAGAGTTCATATTAATAAAGCTGGTTATTTCTGGCTAATAAAGATGGTTATTTCTTCTTAGACCTGACCTAGTTCTAATAATTTGCCATTCAAAAGACGCAGAACTTAGATCTTTGCAGGAAGTTGTTACAATTCACTGTGAACAGTGCCCTAAAAGGGTTGCCGTATGCAGTCAAATACATTGGCACAGTAGGGAAATGTGATCTTTTCTAAGGCTATTATTCTAATCATTTCATCTAGTCCCTTGTCCAAATATAATATGCATTGGCACAAAGTTAATTTGATTTTTTTTAATCCCTGCAACAGTACAAAAACCCATGACAAAGCAGGGTGTCGAACATGTGCTTTTAGGAAGTCCTTCATTGCCTGTTAATTGTGCATTGCAATTGTGTCAAAGTGATCTAGATGACATTGCTCTGCTGACTGTTTTGTGGTGATGTTTAATAGCTGGAAGGCCAAATGCAGTACCTCACATTCACTTTAAATATGCCTTAGGTACTGAGTACAGTTTCACATCATGAAACACACTTCAGTCATGAACAGCTGATGATACCCTTAAACACACTCTTTTTTTTCTGTGTTTTTTAAAATGTCTTGGCCCTGATCCTGCCAGCAAACTTCACCCTTGCTCTACATGAGTCCCTAATTTGATAGTGAGGACTTCATCTGGGAAGTTTGCCAGGGTTTCTCAGACTTGCATCCATCGCAGAACAATAGCCCCAGAACTCGCTGAAATTGCTGGGCAGATTTTAAAAATTGTGTCTAAATCCTACAGGCCAAACTCTGCCCCGGTTCTTACATCAGCATTCACACAAGAGAACTCAACTGGCTGTCCTTCTCCTCCTCCTCCCTCCACTCTTCACAAAGAAAAGGAAAAAAGTATGTTTTTTTGCCACTCCAGGGAGCTGCATCCTACCTCAAGGTCTGACAGAAGAGATCCAAGAGAGCAGGGTGAATCACTTTCCTTTTTTTCATCCTTATCTGGTGACTAATACTAATGCTGAGAGACCCAGAGACACACATGTTCTCAGCAGTTGTTTCAGTGGGAGTCAGGTGCTCAAAGTCACCAGCAATCCAAGCCCACACACTCTCCCAGTGTTTTTTCTTAAGGCTCCTTGCAAACGTTAATTATTCCTCACAACGTTCCTGAGAGGTATCCCTACCCCTATGGTCCTGAAGGGAAAACTAAGGGACATAATTAGAGCCTTGTAATGAAGTAACATCAGATGACCTGGAGCCCAATCTGCTATCTGGGTCAATAGATAATGCCCTTGAACTGACTAATTGTAGGCACCTAATTGTATTAACACACAAAAGCAGCAATTCACTCAGTGGCAAAGAAGTGATCACCCAGCAGTCCTTCCCTCTTAGAAAATTACGTCACCTCAGGGATCTGATTCGTGATCCCTGTCAAATTTAACTGAGCCAACTAAAGAAACTGCTGCTAACTACTCCTGTCACAGCTAAATCCAAACACTCCTACTAAGGAATGAGACAGCAAATATTCTCCCTTATTAAGGATGAAATAAAACATTGCACATTATCTTGGAAAAACATTGTAAGTCCAAGACTGAAGGTGGGTAATATGTTGCCTTCAGCATGTACAGGAAGATGGAACAAATCACTGCCCATTTCTGCCTCGATTTCTCTCTTAATTTAAGAAATGGTTAGAATAGGACTTTAGTGAGTAACTAAATGTTCAACTCCATCCTGAGTTGATGGGCTGAACATAGGTTGATCATACAAAGCGGTTTTGAAATTCCAACTTGGAAGTCAGTAAATTTGGGGGGAAAAGGGGACACTTGACTATCATGCTTAAGACTTACTAGAACTGGTTTAAATCATTTCAGCTGAGATAAGTGGATTTTAATTTAGGAATTCTGGAAAAGTTTATTTCTTTGCTGTTATTTCTTACTAAACAAATTTAGTTTATCAATGCAAAAACTCTAATATTTCCATGGCAAATGTCAGCAAATTTAAATTTTGACCAAATGAGAAGGTTTGGAAATTGAACTCCACAGAAACTTGTATTTTGATTATTTTTTGAACCATTGCAAAAGATTGCAATTGCCTGAAGGAGTAAAATTCACCAAATAGTTTTTGACAATAATTAAATGCATTCTCCTATAGGGAATATTGGTTCCATTACTATACACTTACTGTTGGAAAAAATCTTTTCAGCCTCACGTGATTAGGATTTAGGGGGTTTAATTGTTTCCCCTTCCTCCCCCACATATCTCTGCTGTCTCACAAGTTGATGTGTATTTTATGGGCTCTGAAAAAATGTTTAGAGACACACCAAGGAAAGAAAAAAAAATCACCAAAACCAAAAATCAGACATTACTCTCTGTCTTGTATGCTGAAATGCAAAGCAATTGCATTTCATCAGAAATACATGCTTTTCCTCCTCTATTCCAAGCACTCCTCAGCATAAAAATTCTATTTGAAAATTTAGACAAGCACTACATTCTGTAATCCTGAGTTTTAACAGAGTAACACAATGAATTTCAGATGCATCAGCATAAACATGAGTGCAGATCGTCAGGGTTTGTGTGCAGCTGCATCCATCCTTCAAACTTTTTTTAACCTACCTTGTGGCTAATGACCTCAGGTGGGAATATGAGAGTATTGCATTTAAAAAGCAGGAAACTTACAGGCAGAAGCCAAATGTAGCTTTTCTGCTGTTCTATATCCTCTGAAGAGACAGACCAAAATCAGAAACTTAATCAAAACACCGTCAATTTATTTTTGCTAGAGTTGGACTCAGCAGAACAACAATTGCTTTTTGATTTTCTATCACAAAACTCTGCAAAAGCAAAACATGGTGTTGGACACTGACTTCTAAAACCCTGCAGAGATTGAGTATTCTGCTACTGATCTGTGCTCTTTCAGAGAGAGCTTTTCTTTGTGTTCAGCTTGACACCACAGCCCTGCCTGAGACGACTGGAGAGAGAGATCCACACTCACTGTTCTAGTAGCATCTCTCATTCCAGGGGCCCACAGTCACACTCACCTCAGGAGGACCCAGAGCATCTAAAGAATACCAGCTTCCACAAGCAAGCTCAAGGCCAATGACTACTAACAGCTGGCTTCATCTGCTTTTCTTCTGCTAAACTTTGAAAACCCAAGAAACTGTTGTTTTCAGGTTGCTCTGAGACCAGATGTCTTTTAGGCATTGGAAAATAACTCTATGATTCAGAGAACACCATTAAAGTTAGCAAATTGATATTGTATTAAAAATAGTAAGAAAATTCACTTACATAATTTTGCATTTTCATACACTTAAAGAATGTCAATTTATTGAAAAAAAAATAACAGTCCACTTACATCCAGCAGAGTGAGGCCAATAATAATGATGTATTTTACAATGTATGAACTTTGCCATGTGCTGTAGAGGTATCAAAAAATCAATACAACTAAATTGACAAGTTTGTCAATGATTGAAATTAATTTCCTTTTTTGTGGTACTTCGCTAAGCTGGATTCCATAGTGTCATATTAATTAATGTCCTACTCAGATGGTCTGCTCAGATGGAAAACAACCAGGTTATCTCTGGGCACATTCAGCGCAACGTTTGTATTATACACAGATCAAAACAGTGGAAGGTGTTCGTATGCAGCCACAAATGATTTACTTACTAATTTAATTACAAAGGTTCTTTGAAGTAATCAAGGTTAAAATTTCCAAGATACCAGTCATGATGGATTCTCAGTTGGACTTTCAGGACTGAATGTTTTCTGACAACGTATATGACATTTCAAAAAAATCTGTCTCTAACTGATGCAGAATTGCAGTCTTTGACCAGAAGCAGCCATAAGACCCAGTAACTCATTTATAAAGTAACCAGCACATTGACTGAACTGGGTATCTGTGTATAATGGAACTCAGAGAATCAAAAAATCCAGGAACAAAACTTGAACAGGGTCATAGGGAACAGTCCTTCGCAGTTTCTGAATATAAACCCATGGAGATGCTCCATTCAACACTGAGTTTAGACATAAATTGAAGTTTAGAGGGCAGGACTGCAAGTGTTATGAAACACTATGAAGGTGAAAGGAATCAGGTTCCAGGTTTGTTTTGTGTTTGGTTTTTTTTTCCTATTTACATTCCAGACAACAAGGAGCATGGGGGTTTTTTCAGAGTAAATATTTTGTTATTTGCAACTATGTTTCTGAAGCTGAAATCAAGCAGCTGGATCAGAGAGATCCTCTGAGACCGGTGCTAAGGACTATGTTTTTCACCTTGGTCTTTTGGGCCATGCCCTTAATTGAAGCTTAGTGTCCCATTAATGATTATGCCTCCTGGGATTTTTATGACCATTTCAGAATTGCAGTTTCTGCCTAATGTACTGCTGAACAACAAAGAGTCCTTGTAGTCATATCCCAAAGGCCCCCCTATTAAATATACAGCAGTTCTCAATTAACCTGACGTTTAAAAACCACAATAGCTCTAAAGGCTATCTGCTTTGCAAAGTCCCTGGTCTAAACTGATAGCATTTAATTGTCCCCTAATGCAATTCTGTCCATATGCAAAGACCAGCTTGCACGTGACAGTAATAGTTGACTTGTGCTCAGTTGTGACCAGGCTAACCGATTTCTGTATCTGTAAGTATCAGTTTCAAAGCATTAGGGTACTGAAATTGACCTTGATTGTATCTCAGAGTTCACAGTATCTGCAGATTTAAAGAGTAAACATGAGTTCCTGTGATGTTTAAGCCACTGCAAGAATTGTATGTCACAGCATTTTCTGTGAAATCAGGATGGTGGATATGAAAAAGAAGATAATAAATTCCCTAATTTCAGCAGCAATGTGGAAAGACAGTGCTGACATGTTTCCATTCTCAGGAAAGTGGGTTCTACCACCTTTGTGAAACACCTGTGACAAGACAAATTTTACAAAAGAAGGCCAATTATTTAACCACAAAAATACACAGATGACTATACTACAAAGTCAGCTTGCCAAAGTAAAATTAGGTTTTCAGTATGGAAACTTACGCAAACTTTTTATTTTTACATGATAAAAAAAGATGTTTTCTAAACTTCCTAGTATACTTTCTCCAACCTCAGTTTCAAAAAGGACTGGTGGCATAACCACAAAGAAGTGTATTTCCTTCTGATCCTCTGAATTTACTCAAGTGATTAGAGGTAAAATATATAAGGTCTTACAGGCTTGAAGTAAATGGCTCAGCACCAGATATATATATGCACACATCTAGTAGAGGAAATTAAAAGCTTTCCCTTGTTTCTTACCTGAATTTCTGAGTTTTAGACTCCTAGCATGCTCCTAAGGTGCCTTCATTGCTGGCTGCTTCTCCATTTCAATTGAAAAACTCTATCAATGGGAAGAAAAATATGGTTCCTTGAAAAAAGCAGAACAGAGCAATGTTTGCAAAGTTATGAGAAAGGGAAAAAAAGCCACAAAGAAAAAAAACTGAACATGAAAGGAAACAGTATGTCCATGCTTCACCCCCACCCCATCATTCACCAGCACCCGGGCTTTCTGTCTACCCACTGCTGAAAAACTTCCTCTGAGCTTTCAACAATCAAAGAAAAAATTAAAAAAATTGAAAGTTTTTGTAAAAATGAAACCAAACCAAACAAACAACAAAGAAACTTCTCCTGTGGGAATACAATTTGTTTTCAGAGAGGTTTTCAGCAAAACAACTACCAAGTACTCTGTCCAGAGAGAGACAGGCCTGGTGGCCTGGTCACTGTAGTGAGTGTCTGGAGATACCAGTTCAGAGCAATAGGTTTCTTGTGTAAACCCAATGCCAAAAACAACAGCTGCTAGAAGAACATCCCTTAAAAATATAAATTTAGTTCTTGTTAGTAAAGTGTAAGTTTGAAGAAGTATGCTAAGGGAAGCAGATACTGGTGGGGTGAAAGGGGGCAGAAATGACATTAGTTCTGAGCTGTGATCTGCTACATTTCTATGAATAGATTAACTTTGAAATTCATTTCACTAAATAATTCCTTCCAGCCAATAGTTTTTGAGTTCTGATTCATCATCCCAAAGCTTTAACAGATGATAAGGCTAATGTGAGGTCCTTTCCCATAAATAAGGTCCAGCTGAGTGCAGAGAGGTATAATTTGTTCTAGAGAAGGACAGATCTAGGCTGACCATACAGAATGGAACGTTAGTCATCACTGATGGCTAGAAAGTGCCTCTTAATGAGGAGTACAGGTAAAAGTTATCAATATCTTCAGGATCTTAAGCATGCAGAAAGAGGGGAAGGCATATGTGATCCATGGTGTGCTCTCCCCAGGGGACATCTGGGAATTGGGGAAGTGTATGTCTGCTCTGCTCTTGCCCCATTTCCCTCCACTACCCTATTCCTTTTTCTCTTTTACCCCTCCTTCTGCTGCAAGTTATCTAACTCTTTTATTTATGTTTACAGCTTGCTGATTTAATTAATCAACCTGGCAAGGAGATATACTGTTTAACGTGTTTGTTGGTGACATTAACAGTGGGATAAAATGTACCCTCAGCAAGTTTTCCAGTGACACCAAGCTGTGTAGTGCCATTGATAGAATGGAGGGAAGAGATTCCAGACAGAGGGACCTCAACAGGCTTGAAAGCTGGATCTCTGCTAACCTCATGTTAGGCCAAGTGCAAGGTCAGGTCACCTGAGTCAGGGCAAATCCAAGCACAAATACAGGCTGGGCAGCAATGGATCGAGAGCAGTCCCAAGATGTACTTGGGGAATGAGAGGCTGGACGTGATCCGGTAATGTGCACTTGCAGCCCAGAAATCCAACCGTGTTCTGGGCTGCATCACTACAAGCATGACCAGCAGGTCGAGGGAAGTGATTCTCTGCCTCTACCCCACCCCCAGTACTGTGTTGATCTCTGTGGCCCCAACATAAGAAGGATGTGGACAAATCGGAGTGAGTCCAGACGAGTGCCATGAAGATGCTCAGAGGACAGAATCACCTCTCCTATGAAGCCAGGCTGATAAAGTTGGGATTGTTCAGCTGGAGAAGGGCAGACTCCAAGGAGCTCTTGTAGCAGCCTTCCAGTACGTAAAGGAGGCCTACAAGAAAGCTGCAGAAGGACTTACTTTTCACAAAGACATGTAGGGGCAGGACAAGGGGTAATGGCTTCAAATGGAAAGAAGGCAGGCTTAGATTAGATATAAGGAAGACATTCTTTACTGTGAGGGTGGTGAGGTATGGAAATACGTTGCCCACAGAAACTGTGTATGCCCCATCTTTAGAAGTGTTGAAGGCCTAGTGGTTATATCTCACAATTACCAAAAGAAGGAGGTCCCACTAAGCCAACCAAATTGCTGAATCAACAGGGATCAAACCATAAGAGGAAAAAGTGTTTTTATCTGGCTTAAAGAGATAACTTAGCACAACAAAATATAGAGTAATTGTCAGGCTAGTCCATGAGATAGGACCAGAGTGCACAGCTTAGCATGAGAAGAATAGGCAAAAGTTGTTGGTCGTGGTTTATAAGTTCACCTGGTACTTTGTATGTTCATCCACATCTTTTCTGAATGCCTGCACCCGTGTCAGTACTTTTTCATTAACTTCCCTGTGAGGTAGATAAGATTACCCATGTCTTGCAGATGGTGAATCAAAACAAAGAGTACTCAAATAAAAAATAAGGATATTCCTGAATGGAAACCAAGGATCTACCAGGTTCTTGGGCGTGAACAAATAAGGACAAGTTGGTCCTGTTTCTAAAGACCCCAATGAAGCCAATAAATGAAAGAGATAGGTGATAGAACTTAGATCAAAAATCCATGTTTGATTATTCAATGCACTCTGTGTTCCTTCACAATGTTTGTATTATTAAAAAGAATTTCTAAAGTTAAAGATTTTAAAGAAAGAAACTTCAGTAAGTACATTGAGAAATCAGCAAGTGCACTTCAAGCAGAAAGCTGCCTTTATCATAATAATAGCATGAAAGAGCTTTATGAAAAAAAAATTCAAGTGTACAAATTATCCGACATTCATTGCATGACATCCTGACAGCTATGTTAGTCCTGATAAAAATATCCAGGAGGACGGCACATTGCAGATGGTACTTCATAATGCGCTCACTTAAAAGCAGTCATTCCCTACCTCAGAGAGAGCGCAGCTTGATAAAGGCCATAGGACACTTGGTTCAGCCAGTAAAAGCTGCTTGATGAGGGCATCTTTATTTAGTTAGTTAGTAACTTATTCATTCATTCATCTTATGCAGAAAAAATTTGATGAAACTTGAAGGAAAAATCATAGCCTTGCACCTTCTTTGTGAAATCCAGAATCCAGAATTTAGTCCCAATAATATCTGCTTCTCTGGGAATTACAAGTGTGAAAAATGGGTTAAATTGCCCTAGACTTTCACCTCTGGAAACATGAGCTCAAACCTTACTTCCTATAAGCTACCAATGAAATGATTGACTATTTGTCAGTGCCACAAAGCCAATAAATTACTGGGCAACCTGATAGGATTGATTGTCAAAAGATGCCCAGGAATGGAATATCCTGCCCAGGGTGAGGTATCTTAGCAAAACCCTGTAAGTGACCTTCAGGAAAAGTCCATCTCACAGCCCAACCCACTCTTATCAGCATTCTGCTTTGCAACAGGAAAAAACCCCATGTTTGCCTAGAATATCATACAGAAGAATATTTTAATAAATTCCAAGTAGAGAATATAATTTTCTTAGCAAACAAGATGTCAACTCAACAGTACAAATGTCATATTTACATTCATCTTATTAAGATTTATACCATTTAATGTTGGGCTTTAAGAACTACACTATAAACAGAATATAATTTTCATATAAAAGGGACAGTATATTTTTAAATCAAGCCTGTAGAAACTCACTCATCAGTGGTTTATGAAACTAGAGTACACTGATGCTTCAGTACTCAATTAATGTCAGGCAATATGGATTTCAATCTGGCTTGAAATATATTTAAACAAATGAAGTAGATACAAATGTTGGCTCTTTGGCCAGCCAGAGCTAAAAATCCATTTTCTACCCCATTTATAATAAGAAGTAATCTGAATGTAATTTATCTAAAGCACAATATGTTTCCCTAATTTTTACATGTAACCATTACTTATAGTTTAAGTAATAGTTATATCCATGGATCTTAGTGCACTTAATTGAAAATTCATGGTATTAAAACGTAAGGCCCCATCCTTCAAAAATAAAAGCATTATCCTAAGGAATAATTAAAGTGGGGGAACAGGGGCTGGGAAAAGGCAAAGAAAGAGAACCTTAACAGAAATCCTTAAATGCAAACATTTCTTCCCATTTATGTTATATTGGGATTGTTTTTGAATAAAATTAGTCTCTTTCAGCCCCATATTTCAGTTTAGATTACAAAATTCTCTCATCTGATTGTCACATTTTGCACTGAAGTCAAATCCTTCTGCAGCAGAGTGACATGTCAAGGGTGACAATGACAAATTGTCACTAAGTAAGGAATAACACATGACAGGGCGTTTGGCCATAATGAGATATATGCATGCCTCAAGAGCATTTGCAGGCATGAGGCTGAAGGGCGATTGCTCCCAGCCTCATAATGTTGCTAGGTCTCATTAAGACTTTACATGCACTGGAATAGATTTTTAGTGATTAAAAAAAAAAAAAAAAAGATTTATGAATGAGTAAACCATGGCAGCAAGTTTTATTTTTATTCATACTTCCCTAGTAGTGTGCATGGCTCATAAGGGCAGGTTGAAAAAGGAGAAAGGGGTCTTTTATCCCTCTTTTAAATTTTTATGCTACTGTCCATCATGGCGACATAAAAGTTCAAACCCCTCTAAATGAATAGCAACAGTGAAATATTTGGCCTAATGGACTTGATGGTGCTCTCTGACACGTATTCATTTGTAGCCATAAACTTTACATGGGCAACGTGTTACTCTTTAAATATATAATGATTTTATTAATGTCTCTTTTTGTTGGTGTGGGTTTAGAGGTAATACAGGAGCATGTCAAAGTTCACAGAAAGGTTTTTAACTTATCCTTTGTGATTTGATTTCTAATGACTTTTTAAACTCAGTACCTCTTAATTAATAATAAGCACAACCGCTAAATCCTGACAAGACTATCATAACATAGAAACTTTTATGAAGAAGGTCAGGCCTGTGGTTAAAGGGACATAGGAAGTCATATATTCAACTCAGCTAGTGTCTCTCACCACCAGGGAACGAAGATTTGATGTTGTTAGAGAATTTATTGCAGTCCTTGTGCTATAGATCTGTTTGACCCAGGATTCAGGTCAAGATATAGGACAGTTGTCTGTGCAGAAAAAAAAATCAGGTAAAAAGTGTGTAGAGCTTATGGTCCCCCAACTAGCAGGAGCAGATTGACTGACCTTTCCATGCCCCGTTTTCCTTGATTAGGAAAGGCTGCCATGAAATTTAATTTCTCCACCATCTGTAGAGCACACAGAGTTTTTGGGGCCAAGAACAGCACCAATTCAGAGTGCAAACCCTCTTGGTATTAATTTCAATGTATGAGAAGTTTGTCATCACAAGCAATAGCAGTCAGTGACATTCTCTCATGCAGGAGAGGGAAAAAAAATCTTCTAATTTTTTCTAAAAGTGAAAGCCAAATTCTCTTTCTGTTCTCCCCTTAAAAAAAAATGTAGTCTCATTTTGTTTTAAAAAATAAAGAGGTACTAGCAACATTGTGGTTGCTCATCAGATGTTCCAATATTTAGAAAACCCAGGTGTTGTTCCCAGAAGATTTTACCATTGAAGTAAGCTAGTTGGTGATAGTATATCTTTTGTCCAATCTGTGAAACATCAGGAGCATCTTCTCCTGAACAGAACTCCCTCAAGGGGGAAAAAACTATCATGACAGACAATAAAATTGAAGAAAGTGTAGGTGCTTTGGAAGAGAGAAAAAGCCAGCCCCAAAGTCCAGAAGCTGAGGCTGTGTGTCCCTGCTTGGATGTCTGACACAATAGCACTGGCTTTTTAAAACAAACCTTAGTACCAAATTTTTTTATTAGTCACAGTAATACCTAGTATTTCTATAGCATCTGCCATTTAAGAGTTTCACAGGCCCATCACAAAAAAAACTCTTTCCATTTTGCTACTAGCTATACATCTTCATAAGATACAGGGAAGTTATGGACTCAGCTCAATCCATGACAGGTCAACAATAAGGAAAACAGATCTCCCAGACGTGAGGAATTTTTCTGGCATGATACTCTTCTGGGTGTTCCAAACTTGTTTCCCAAATCTCAGTCAAAATGATGCATAAAACCAGAACTGATCTTGAAAGCCTTTTTGTTTGAATTTGAAGTAGAAAAGAATCAGTGGATGTTACTACATTGCTAGGAATGAGGCAAATTAGAGACTCTCCAATCTAGAAAACAGAACCTTATCAAATTGGCCTGAGGCCTCAAATTCAAACCCTTACCCACTTAAATCACTCCTGCTGAGGTATTTTTCTTCCTACCGAGGAGAGTAGTTTGTGCCCTTACCTCTCATCCAGCATGTCCCCAGCAATACATCCCAGCCTCTAAATAGTGTGCCAATCACCAGCCTCAACCCTCCCATTCAAACAATAAAGTCACAGGCCTCTTGGATCAGGGAACAACCCCTATGGCTGGAGCTGACAACCTTGGATTAGTCGCTCTCACGGCAATAAATGAGTTATGCAAGTACATAAATTTCAATTACTCACTGCTTTGGGAAGGGATTTCTGGATTGCATTATCTGCAGTTATATCCTTGGCAGTGGGGCCACTCAGGCTTTTTTCAAACAGGAGCGACACCTGGGTTGTGGCATTCACTTGAATGGGCTGGTTTATGCTTGCAACCTTTAACTGTCCCACAGAAATATGTTTCACAGATGGGATGGTCATTGAAACAAACTGGGAAGTGAACATGATGATGGCAGTTTTATGCATTGGCAACTTGTCTGTTTTAATTTTAGACTTTCTTGAGGGCTGTGTTGGCCCTGGACAGCCATGGCCCCTGGATATTGCAGAACAGGATGTTTTTATTTTTTTAGACACTACAAAGCAATTGCTGCTGCTGTTTATGGACAAAACTTACAATGAGCCTAATTGTCAGTTTGTACCCATGAACTCTGCTTTAGTGTATTGTCATTGTTGTTTGCAATAGGCCTGTCCCAGAAAAAACATACAAGGGACAGTCCATGTTGAATTGAACAAAGTATGGGGACATGCCCTAAAGGCACGCAGAGACTCCAAAGCGTTAAATCGTTACACCCTTCTGACAGGAGCACCTCTCACCCTAAGGAGAGATGCATCTTCCCCTGGGTCACAGGAAGAACATCAGTCTCTAGGAATTGTCCAGATCTCTTGAGAAGTCACATTAATGGCCAAGAGAAAAGTTGTAGGCAGAAGTGGATATAGGAAGCATGCCAAAAAAGGTTTATTATGCAGATGTGGGGGCCAGTCAGCTTGGTTTCAACAATGAAGGGAAGGCAAGTTTCAGGATCTCCCCAGAACTTTACAGCTTCAAGAGTGTAGGACCTGGTGGATCCCCAGAGAGAGACATTAACACTAGATGTGGGAGGCCAAGTGCTTGTGGGGATTCAGTCTGCTCACCGTCTACCTCAAAAAAACAAGAATAGGATTCAAAGCCTAGGGAGCTAATTGGACTCAAATAAATGAAGCTACAGTAGCCAGAGAAGTTTGAAACCAAAAAGGCTGTGAATTCCTCCTCAAATGAATGAGCAGAGAGGAAAGCATGAGCAGAAAAGCAAAGTGAAATGACAGTAGGAATGTGCATGGAGGACCTCAAAGTATGGATAGATTAGCATATTTTGAATACATTTAGACACCAAAATATACAGAACAAATGCAGTTTGGTTTTGACTATTGAACATTCCTTTATGTTGCCAAGTATAATGGAAGCTTTCTTCCTGTTCTGGTAGAGAACACAGACATGGGTTAAGGTAAGCACTATAAACAGCTAATGAAAAAGAAAGTGGAAAAGACCAACATTCTGCAATGAAAATGTTTTGCTTTTGCTGAGTGACTTTAAAATATGTCTGGAAAGTAGATCCTAGCCTCTTTCCACCAGATGTTGTAGTTTTTCCATTTTTGCAATCTATGTTAATTGTGTAAAGCTTACACTGAGGTGAGAAAAGGCTCACAGAAATGCTCAACAAGTTCCTAATGGATATGTCTCCTAATGATACTGCTGCATTCACTCCATCTCCCTGACACCAATACAGCTGCCTGGGAGCAGAAGGTATGGAAGAGGCCAGTCTGCATAACTTTTCCAGGAGATTTACCAGTCTTGAAGCTGAAGCTTGAAGTCAAAAAATTTGTGTTGCACGAAGGAGGAGAATGGTCAAATACAGTGCAGGGCATTGTGGATCTCTAAAGAAGGAGCAGGCCTGTTGGGCCATGCTCTGCCTTGTTCATCACCTGTGCCTTGCCTGTCTGCCAGCAGATCTCCTCCTTCACTCTGCCCAGTGGTAGTTCAGCACTGTAAAACAGGCAGCAAGGGGAGAAAGGAGTGTAACAAAGAGCTCCACAAACCAGGCAGTGCCACATTTGAGCCTCCAAGTTAATCAGTACTCAGGGAGCTACAGCATTCCTTGTGACAGAAGAAGCCCACAGCCTTATTACAATAGTAGTTTCAGTCAGACCAAGTCCAGGGAAGAGGAAAAATGGTATGAAGTGATTTTCCCACCACCTCCAGCAAGCTTAAAATTCTGTTTAAATGGGAAATGAGTCCTGAGCCTTTAGACAGAAACCTCTTTGAGCTGAGAGTGAACCAGAAACAGTTCCAGGGTTGTCTCTTTTTTTAGTTTGGATGTGTTACTAACACGGTATAACGCTACAGTCAGCTACACATCATCCCAACTGTAAAAATTAAGAAGAGCTGTTCAATGTCAAGTGATGAAGCACAAAGTGTCACAACTTCAAAAGTCCTGTTTTTCTGGCAATATTTACTTATTCACATGACACATTAACATATGTAATAAGTACATAAAAGAACAAATGTCATCTGGAGAAGTCAATGTGTACCCATAATATAGTGAACAGTATTAGAAAAACCTTCGATTGTGTTAATTTCTTGATTTATATATCTGAAAGATAATCCATATGCTGCAATAGCACTATTTTCTCCTGTGACTGTAGAGCACTTTGCACTATCAGGCTTCCTGACTATTGCTCCTTTTTTCTGTCTCAACATGTCTTACAGAGGAGAGCTTCCTTTTCACTGAATTTCTAAAGGAATTATGGGGAAGACCAAAAAAAATAAAATAAATGGAAAAATTAAAAAAATAGATATATAAAGAAGAGCTGTTCTGTAGGAACAGCATTTTTAGTTCTAACTTTGCCAGAAAAGGCTCATCCCATCAGTCCTTAACTTATATAAGCTGTGAACATTATTAAACCATGAAGCTGACAGAGGATTATTGCCTAAGACTATGACCAGATCTTGAAAGTTCATTTTGTCTCAGCTCCTCCACAGGCATATGCTTAACTGCTTTGCTTGCTTCCAAATTATGGCTAATGTCCATTGCATGTGTCATATGGCAAACATCAGCCTGTTCTGGGAAAACTGTTTCTTAACATGTTTAGTTAGATTGTTTTTAAGGCAAGTTCATTTCCTCTGCCCAATTTAAATAATAGACAGCCTGACATGTATGCAGCATTTCAGCTTCCCGGTCAATGGTCTTCATTCATTATTTGGGTGTGAAAATAAAGTGTAAGAAATTAAATGCTGCTACAGCCTTCTCTACATCTGATACTAGTAATCAATTTCTCCAGGGAGAATAATGTGGGTTTGGTGCATACGCAGAGAAAATAGAAACACAAAGGCAAATAATGGAAATGTATGAATCACGTAAAAATAAAGAAAACTTTAAAAAAATGTGTATATTTTAGGCTGGTACACCCTAGATCTAAACTCTTTTCTTCTCCAAAAGAATAAAGATTGTATGGATTGTCAGCTACTAAGTTACAACAGATACATTTGCCATTTTAGACTTCTAAAGAGTGTGGAGATTCATGGCTAAATAAATCTCCCAATTTTTAAACTAGCAGAACAGTAGCAAAGATGCTGACTATGTGCTATTCATTAAATAAACTAATACATTTGACAGCTGAACTGAGACTCTCACTGTTACCTTCAAACTTGAACCTCGACTTGACCTAATCCCATATCAAATGATAACAGTTTACCATCTGTCCTTGGTCAGCCCAATGGAAGTCTTCAAAGGATAGATTTAATAGCATATAGTTTGGCCTTGACATACAGACTGTATCTGTTCTTACTTAAAGAACAATAAAACCTTGTATTTCATTTTTTTTTCCTTTCTTCTTTTCTTTTAACAGATGGAGGGCTGGTGTCTTATTCCATTCTGTCACCCCATCTGGACGCCTTAAATGTGATACTAAGGGAAGCATGGGGTGAGCCCACCAAAAGCTTGGTTCAAGTTGAAATACAGCAAGAAAGGAAAGAAAGTAGACTGATATCTATCTTGCATCACAGCAAAATAGAGGCATTTAAGGCTGCCATAGGGTATGTGGAGAAGAAATCAGCACTGATTTCTGAACTAATGATGGCAGAACATAACAATGCAGCATTGGAGTGCACTGTAGGCTCTCAAAGAAGTACAGATGCTTCATCAGCTGAAAATAAACATTTTTGTCAGGTAATTTATGTGTCACATTGTAAAGCAGCAAACCACAAGCCTAAACATCACAGGAATCACTTTCTGCTTACTGTTCCTGAGACCTCACAACAGGAAAACCTTCTTTGGGGAGTTCAGAGAATTTGTTTTACTCTTACTGCAAAATTACCTGTTTATCTATTTTCTCTATGATCTCGTAATTATAATCAAGAGTTCAAAAGTTTTTCTGTGAAACACTCCAACACTTTAATACAGCAATGACAATTTTCTAACTCAGAGTAGTAGATTTAGCTGGCATTCTTTAAGGGCTGAAGGCCCACTAAAATCTGAGCTACTATTTGTTTAACATAGGGCAAAGGAGTGAACACAGTAATTCCTAAAGGAGAATATATTTTCCTTACTTTGAAAACGTAGCAGAGTACAGCATGATTACAAATATCTTAGCAGTGCCTGCTGACTCCTTAGTCTGCAAATCCTCTGCAAAGATTACTAAGGATGAGGTCTTCTCTTTTCATAACTTTGAAGTAACTAGTATATTCAGCAGTACTATAAAATAATAAATAGCAAATGGGTTTAATTTTGTGGTCATTTGGACTTCACATTTGTCATTTACATACCTGGACTTTGAAGTTCTTTTGAATTGCAGAACAGTGAAGCAAAATCCTATCAGTGGTGGTACACTTTCATGTTAAAGTGATGTCCCTGATCCTAGAAGCAAGAGCTTCTGTCCCCAGTTACCTCTAACCTAATACTTTCAACCTAGTGTGTCCTGACATTAGGAAATTTGGAGGAAGAAATGAAGGATGGCAGGATAACACAAAGGCAAATTATCAAGAAATATTGGGAATTTATCACTGCTCCTTCCTGGTGCCTATATCCCTCTGTAGATATGAAAAAAACAGTATAATTCCCTTTCCTCCTAGCAAAGGATGTTGGGTTGTTCACCATAGACAAAAATTCGTGATAATGGTGTCACGTTAATCAAAGTTTTGACAGACCATGCCAAGTCCTATGACCACGGCATTGTAAAAGTATGGACAGGTGTCTGCTCAATGAAGCTTTGTATAGATCCCTATAAGCACATTTAAGAATATTATTTACCAAAATATAAGAAGAAAAAATTGATTCAGCTCAAACATATTTTATTGTTTTCCATAACAAAGATAAAACCCTTCTATTTGGTTTGGATTGAAAACAATTATTTGGGTAACTTCTTTTTTTTTTTTTTTTTAAAAAACCAACTAAACAGTAATCAAAAGGAAAAAAACAAAAACACACAGATAAAATGAAAGTCTAAATTGGTACAAAACTGCTGATGTCAACTTTCCCTGTTTTCACCTCTGACTTTTATTCACAAATTGCAGTGCTTAGGTAGATCACTTGGAATGGAACAGCCCTATTTTCAGTCTCCCAGGACAGCACCCCAGCCCTGAAGCAATAAAGCTATTTGAGGTACGAATATCTCCTATTGACACTGTTCCACTTTGGGAAATAAGCATTTCTTAGATCAAAGACAGAAACTTGAATGAATACCTTAAACACAAAACTGCACAATTACTTTATATAAAATGTATCTAGCTTGAGAGCTCCAGTGTAATCTCAGCTTCAAAATGCACTCTGGCTTGGGAGAGTACTCTTTTGACACACAGGATGGGCTTGTTTTAAATTCCTGTTGTTAGGTCTTCTGTGAGGGACTATAGGATAGCACTTCCATGGAGAGCAGCTCCAAGGAGACCATTTTTTAGGAAATAATATATGAACATGTATCTGTGTATATGCTGCAAAGTCTGTGCAGTCAAGAACTGGGAAAGGAGGAACTGAATGAGAAAATGTCTGTTCTCTTCCAGCACCTTGCACACTTGGTATGAGGTAGACCAGTCAGCACCTAAACACCCAAATCTCCAATCCCTGCCTGAATCATGTGGGAACAGCACCTGCCAGCACTACCACAAAGTGAAAATCTTCAAAAATTGTTTTGTTCATTGGTACAGGATGTTTATACCTCGTTTCTTCTAATGGTTGTTTCTCCTATTCACAAGCAAGCCTGTCTGTTTTGAGATAAAACCTGAAATGATGCCGGGAGCAGCACCAACCTGGGAGGAAAGGAAGCATTTTAAAGCCCTATACCAGACCATGGTAGGTTTCAGAGACTCAGTCTGCATCTCTTCCAAAGGAGTCAGGCTGGGGGATCTCTTTGAAGGTTCCAATAAGGTAGTGATCCTGTTTTCTTGATCTGTCCTTTCCCATCTGCAGAGGAAGAGCAAGTCAAGTGTGTCCTTATACACTACTTTAGTAAAATGGATGTGCAGTACACACTTCATTACAACCACCACGGGAATTAAAAGTAACTTGAGCAAATGGCCCCAGCTCCATGTAATTATCTTTTGAAGACACTCAAAGACAAAAGGAAAAAAAACACCAAACTTGCTCAAGAACAGCAGAGTTTGTGGGGGGACCTGTGAGCAGCTAAGGCTGACCATGGGCTCAGGAGTTCTTCCACGAGCCTGGCTTCCTGCAGTGTCCCTGGCCAATGGCTGGGGCAGTGGGTCCTCTGAGACAGGGAGTGTCCAGGAGTCCTCAAAGAAGGAGAAGCCCTTCCGTGGATGTGTGCAGGACAAGGCTGAAAGGCGCTGGGCTGTGTGTCTGAGCAATGCTGCCCTCCCATGGCACGTGGCTCAGCCCACTCACTTCTGAACCAACACCCTTCAAATGCTTCAAGAAGTTCCTAACCCCACTGAAAGGGCAAAAACGGGATGTGTGACGAGCCATTAGCTACTCTTTCGGCCTCTGAAACTGTATTCCCAGATGACTGGTCCAGCTGGCAGTGCCCATACTAAGCCCAGTCCCTCATGGGCCACTGCCCTTCCCAGCCTTCAGGTCCTTTTTTCCTCATCAGTCTCCTGGTGCTGTAGCTCATTCCCCTGTTAATTGTTTCAGCAGTAATGCAACGGAGAAGCAAGGACCTGAGAAATCTAACTGAGAGCACAAATATACTTTTAAAAAACAAACCTCCAAATAATGACCAGTGAGCTCTGGGAGGCTCCTGGCAACATCCAGGGGGACTGCAGCCTGACCCCAGGCCTTGGGCCAACCCAGCACCAAGCTAAGACACCCCTTGCTTAAAGGTTGGTTTTGTTTTGAAAACAGTTTTTAGCTCCTTTCTTACCCACTTACTAGCAAAGTTCCTCTTCTTTGTTGCCACAAAGTGGCTGAAAATGACTGTGGTTGTGAGTGGATGTAAGTCCTGGCTGTAAGTCCTGAATATGTGTGAAGGTTTTTTAAAAAAACACACCAGTTGTCTGAAATGAGGCACAGAAGGCTCAAGGCCAGCAAGCAGTTCAGCAACAACAGAGACACCCATGGCTGAAATGTCTTTATGTGGACAAAAGCCCACAGCTACATTTTTGTGAATGCCCTTTGTGGAGAAGGAAGCTTGAACTGAGTACAACTCATAGTTTTATAACCAGCTGCAGAACATGAAAGTATAAGGCAAAAGAAATTATAAATCTAAGAGATTTAGCATGGCAGGAGAAAACAGCAATCTATCCACTCTGCTCAGATCCAGTTGCACCCTGGATGAAAACTGTATTTTGTGCACTTAGTGTAGTTGGCTCCATAAGGCAATCAGGGACATAGAGACACTTTTAGCTAAAGGGGAATACTACTTCTCCTTCAAATCCTTCAAATCCCTGTGAAATCACTTCTCTAGCACAGAAATAAGTCTGCCTTAAGCCATGCCAGCCAGCTTTCCAAATCCACTGTGGTCAGAGCTCTGCAGTTCTGAGTCAAACCAGTAGCTTTTATGTTGTATAAAAGTTACTGACTTTGTGTTTACCACGTGTCTTCTCAGATGCTTCTTGCATCTGGATTGTTTCCAGTGTACGTATATAGTTTATGTATGTTTAAACCTTCATAAAGTTTTAAAAGCTTTGGCAGTGTCTCAGCCAGAGCTGTGGTGTAGGTCTAGTGGGTGTTTATGGCGCCTAAGCTGGGAACTTTCTGGTGCCTTTATGGACTTGCAGGTGGAGCTAAGTAAAAGCTGTATCTCACATGAAGACAATTTCTTCTGTGTATTAAAAAATAGGTTTTCCTCCAAAAACAAATTCCTGAGTGTCACAATAATTTCCACTCAGATTGCTCCTTGTGGAAACCTGCAGACTCCCACAGCTATCTGAATGGACACACAGTCTGTCATGTCCCAGTGCCACCCCAAGTCTCACAACCCCCTGGCCTTCCTGCGGCCCACACTCCGCACATGATGTGCCCCGGCAGCCAGGAGGGACCTGGAGGGCATCAGGCAAAGCA
>VWZF01003885.1:1473697-1487339 GCA_013396755.1 Sclerurus mexicanus | reverse complement strand
TGCCATCCCCATCCCATCCCTGTGTCATCTGCTTGCCCATCCCTGTGCCTATCCGTATCCCGTCTTCATCCCCATCCGTATCCCAGTCCCTCTCCCCGTCCCCATCTCTATCTCCGTCCCCATGCCCATCCCTATCCCGGTCCCCATCCGCATCCCCATCCCGTCTGTCGGTCCAGGCGCTGTGCCCAAGGCACCAAGGTCCCGGTGCCGGGCGCTGCCGGGAGCAGCTTCGCTTAATGTCCCGCTTGGAAACCCCGCTCCTCCGCCGGGAATACCGCGCTGGGATGGGCTCCGGGTCCCCCCCCCGGGGCCGGGAACGGGGGACAGCGGGAAGAGCCACAGCGGGGGGAAACCCCGGATTTATGCGGCTGTCTCCTCTGCGGCTGCCTCGGCTCCTGGGAGCAGGGCTGGCTGTTCACGGAGAGGGACCATCTCTAACGAGGGAATGAGCTCTGATGGAGGAGAAGTCCCTCCGGAAAGACGGGCCGTTATCTAGGATTTATACAGGCTTTTCCAAAGCACTGGCATAAGCAGGTCGAAAAGAAAAAGAAATTTAAAAAATGAAGGCATAGAGAAGGCAGAGGAAGAGAGCACGGACTGAAGAACTAGAGATGGAGAAGTGGGAGGGAGCTTGAAACTAGTCTCAAAAAAAAAAAAAGGAAGAAAGCAAAACCAAAGTGTGCAAGACCTTGAGAAATGTCCTAAAATGCAGTGAGATGGAGGAATCTTTGTTTCATTGTTACCATACTCTTTACAGTCTGTGACACTGAATCTCACAGGACTGGGAAGTACTCTCAACTAAATTCTCAAAATGTCTGCTTTGCTAACACGCTTTTGACCATTAAAAACAGTGAAATTGTGTAGATGTATGAACTATATTAAAGCACTGTTCCCTTAAATTTGAGATGTATAACTTAGTGACTAACAAGCTATAAAAGGAAATACTAGTCAAACTTAAAATACCAAAAATAGTGAATGAAATTAACTATCGTATGCTTAGATGAAATTGCATCATCAGGTTCTGGACTTGTTGGTTTTGTAGTCCATGTTACCTCTGTGTAGTCAGTGTTGAGTAGTATTTAAGAATTGAGTTCATAATATCAACCTGAAGACAAGCATGGTGTATGTCATGTATTGCGGATTATTCAGTATTCACCTGCTAACAGAAATAAAGCTTTTTTCAAAATTTAACTACTACATATTTTGGGAATTTTACAGTAAAAACTGCTAGGAAATAATAGTAAGCAATGACACATGAGCAGAAAGGTCAAATGATGTTTAATTGTAATTACATGATACTTATAGCATAGCTGTGAAGTTACTAAGTGCTATTCACACTTACAAACTGTTGAAATCAAACATGATATTTCACTCTTCATATAAGTTAGTGATTGAAAAAATCTATTATCCCTCGTATAAAAATATCTTCTCTATCTAGGTGTTACTTTTGGGCTTGATTTATTTCCTTTATATATATAAAAAAAAGTTACTTCTTAAGAAGAAAACCAAAAACTTCTAAGCACTCTTAGTCTGAAACTGGTTTGGACTTTTTATGTGAGGCTTAATTTCTTAATATAGCTATATTTTGATTTGCATGTAATAGCCCTGAGAGTCACCTAAAAAGCTTGATGCCTCATAAAACTGGTTGTTAAAAGTAGTAAGATACAATCCCTACCCTGAAGCATTTATAGCATAAATGACACAAGGAAATGCAGTGAATAACTCTCTTGGTTCAAACTGTCCTTTTTTTTATGTACTCTGAGTATACATTATAAATGACATTGTATTGATTTGTTGTGCTTCTGTCCTCACTAATTTCTGCCTTTAAGCCAAAATTGCCAAAATGTGCAGTATGGTGCTTTTATATGAAATTTTGACTTTACAGCTTCGGAAAGAAATTTTAGGTAAAAAGAATTTCTTAGACAAAGCTGCAGGAAAATAGCACCACTCTTGAAATGCTGCATTCTAGGAATTTGAAGGAGCTGAAAATTATACAAAATGTAATTGCAAAAATGTGTGTGCATCTCACAGCATCTAATTTTCTTGGGTCTTGCAGATCTTTGCTTTAAGTAATTATACTGAGACTCAGTAAACTCACATGGCTTATCCAAGGTCAGTCAGTTAATAAGTGGTGAAACCTGAGAAGACAACCAAAGAGTTATGATTACAGTACTCTGACAGAGAAACTACACATCATACTTCCTTATAGCTGATAGTGCTTTTACTAAATAATGTATTGAAAAATATTATGCATAATTTATACATACAAACATAAAACACTGCATGTGCTGTTATGAGCAGAGAGAATATAAAAGGCAGCAGGGAAAATGGAGGTTCTCAGGCTTTTGTGTCTTACCTGATCATGTGTTGATGGAAAAACTCTGGAAAAGGGGAATTCTCCTTTGAGAAGCATAAGAAAGCTTGGCTTGGTTTCTTGCCCCTGGAAAGTGTTGTCCCACAGTGAGTGGCAGTAGCTGATTCTAGGGACGGCAAAATATCTGTGACATTTCTTCCTTTAGTGTCCTTTGACAGTGGAAAGCATATGAGATCTCAACTGAATTAAAACTAGCTTTCTGGGTGTAACTTCATGTGTCCTCTCCTCTATGTAGTTTTCTTCTTCAGGAGGCTACGCTGTTCTCATCTCAACGTGGCAACAGAGTTAAATCTACCCTGTTAATGTTTTGATTTTAAACATTTTGACTGGAGCAGGCAAACAGGAGAGAACTGCTGTCCTGAAGGTGAAGTGCCGAGCTTCTCTGCATCACAGGATGAGGCACTCATGCTGTGGTTCCTGAGGCATTTGAGTCAACATTGTCAGGAGCCCAGAAGTTTGTACTTAGGACTTCCATATTTTTAGCTCTTAAGGAATTTACTTCCTATTGTAAAAGTCCACATGATGATCTTGTGTCTTCTCTGAAAGAAACTATTATGAGAATTACTTCCTTTTTTTTTTTTTCCCGCTGTTCTTTTTTTAGGAATTAGATTTCAGTAAATGCATGTAATAAAACTATATGTATCTTGCAAATATACACATACTGCATATTTATTTTTCTTGCTGTGAATATTTTAAGTTACATAAATAGCACTTCTATAGGCAGAGCAAAATTACATTACTTCCCAGCAGTACTGTAAAATTTTCATAAGATAAATATCTGCTATTTTTTACAGACCTGCTAAATTGCACTTATCAAGAAAATTTGAATTTATTTCTTCTCATATATGTTCTACTTACAAGAACGTAACAGCTGATTTAATTTTATACTCTAGGTCTCATAATAGGTCTCTACAGATGAATTGAACCAACTTATTTTAGAGAAATGCTTCCTTCAAAAGAATTGGGAACAGATCTTTGATGAACAAGCTATTCATGTTGATGAACAAGGCAAAGCAGCAGAAGAACCTGTATTAAAATTTAAACTGACAAAGTCAGTTTTGCTCAACTTCTGTCCTCCTTAGGGAAAGGATGTAGTCTGAGTGTTCAGTACTAGACTTGGTGTAGGATGCATGACAGCAGAGTTTTCCCCTGTTCTGTTGGGTTACATTGAAAGTCCATCTAGCTCAGAATCTTGTCTTCATGATGACTTACAAAGGATGCCTGGGAAAAATGGTTTTGGGAACAGGGGCGTAGTTGTTTCCATGGCACATCCCTCTAGTTTTTAGAAATAAATGGTTAACAGCATCCTTATCTGGAAGTCTCTAATTCAGCCTGTATTTAATAGCTCTTGGTGGACCTATGGATTTGGCTAATCCTATCTGTGAACCCAGTTATACCGTAAAACATGAGCTGTTGAGGATTTCTTTAGGTAGAGTCTTGTAAAAGAAAGTGTTTTGTTTGGGTTGGATTTAGGCCACTGGTTAATAATCTTGTCACATAACTTGTAATCCTTGTTCCATTTCACTTTCTTTGTGTTATTTGAGTTTTAATATGTCTTATATTTGTCCTCAACTGCCTGTGAGATGTCCTCACGTCCTAAGTCCCGCTTTGCATGAAGCCACTTGTGACCAAGGGAACAATTCTATTGCTCAAGTGTCCTCACTGCCTTCCCCTCCTCCGGATCCAATTCTTGAGATGCTGAAATGAAAACATTCATGTGAATATATGAAATACAGCTAGAGTGTTTTAGTTACAATTTCCATTTTGGTTTCAGTCCTCTTTTTGTGCATTTAAAAACATTTTGTACTTTTGACGCTTGCCGAGCCTGCTACATGGCTGTTTTCTTAACAGTTTTACCTGATGCCGAGGCTCTAAGAAACCTCAGTGCTTAAAATGTTTTATTTTGAATAAAATTTATGCTGATTACTATGAAAACTAACAGTACTTACAGGAAAATTGTTACACAGCAGATGTAATAGAAGCAAAAACCACAAATATTTTTGTAATGTACTTTTTATCAGCCGTTACTTTTAATAGCTGTAGAAAATTAATGGGAATTGAGGGCTTTTTCTCCTTCCTATTGAACATTACTTGCAAATATTAGCTAGTAATAAAATTACAGACTAGTAAAACAACTCGTTTGGGGAACTTGTCATCACTTATTTCAGTCTCTTTACTCTGATGATTTATAATAAGAAAGAAAACAGGAAGCTTAATTGGCAATGGGATTTCCCAGACTGCAAATTACTAAATTGCTATCACTCAATTATTTTCAATAGATGAGTTGTGATCATAATTTGTTAAAAAAAGACAATTTCAAAAGCCATTTGGAAGCCCATTCAAGCAAACCAAAAAGTAAATGGAAAGTAAACCTTTCAGAAGTGTTTTGAATTACAGAATTACCATGCCACAGAGAAAAATCATATGCAGGAGAGGACTGCACATGTAACCTTCACGCAGGCTGACAACTAGAAAGTCATCTGAACACCAGAGCTGGCATGTGTGAGCATGAATACCTGCACTGCCTGGAAATGTGACCCAAAAACCAAACATGCCTTAACAGAGTCAAATGTGTTTTTCACTCACATCGAGTATCCCCATTAAAGCAAGTTTTCTAAAGGTCAAGTCAGGCAGTTTTCCCAGCACAAGGCTAATCAGCTGGAATTGCGTGTAATCTGACCCCCGTATGTTCAGAACACAGGACAGATTTTTATATTTGTGCTTTTGCACATTCCTGTGTGAATAATCACAATGATTCAGTGAGGCTCATTGCAACATAAGGTGCTATTCAAAAGGAATTGAAGTATTGCCCAATATGGTAATAGTTAACTGATCCCTTGCTGGGCATGCATAATGTTCCAGATAAGGCAGGTATTCTCCTAAGAAGGGCCAAAAGCAAAGGAATGAATGATCCATATTGATTCTTACAGCATTGGCAAGGGAGACCTACTGTGCCTGTACAGGTTCTATAGAGAGAGCACTCAAATGGATTAAACGGGCAGTCATTATGCAGGGAAATACAGGAGGGAGTTTCCTTTGTCACATCTTGTAATTTTAACGTGTACCTCTGGCCCTTTCAATGCAGATGCTCTTAAAATGCACCAAAAATGAAATTTTATCAGATGAGAAAATACACAGACGGAGCTACTGATTCAGGACTTTACCAGTGCATTACTTTTAGATAGGAGGGTTTCAAAACATATTGTTCTTAAAGGTCAAGTTGATTGGCTTGTTAGGATGGCACAATAACTTGAAAAGGTGTGCAGTGCTCCAAATAGGGATTTTAATTCCCCTATTGTTACAGCAACATAATTCACATAATCTGTTTGTCTATAAGATTTTGTATAACTTACATATTCATTATAGTTTACCACAGTGATTGCTTTTAGTACGGTTTTTCAAAGCAGCAGAGTGAATTAAACACTTGGATACAATGCTTATGTTAGTTCTGAAATATTTTTGATTCTGTACATGTGAAGGCCACATCATTAAAAACTGGCTGTGGTCTTCTTCAAAGACATCCACGTAATCCTTACAGTGCCTGACATAGCATTGTAGAGTTGCAAATCAACCTTTACATTTTCTGGTGATCCATTAAGGTATTATTTCAAGAAAACATTCTACAGTCTTTCAGCAGGACAATCAAGAAACCCCAGCTTTACAGAAATGAGTTAACAGTTTCTTTCTCTATATATTACCAAAGAGGTTGAATAAACCCAGTATGAAGCTACCCAGCACTCAGAAATACTGTTTTGAAATTGTTTCCAATTTTTATGCATGCAGCATTGTCACTAGAAATGGTTATTTATTCATCAAAGAACACAGTATTTTTAAAGTGTTCTACTGTTGAATAACTTGACTAGTATTGGTTATTGTTTCTAAATAAATCATGCATCTTAATGAGAAACTTGGGCTCTAGATAGCTGTGATAATTAAAAAAGATACTGCATGAGCTGTTCATTGCTTTCCCCCAGCTCTGCTGGAGAGAACATTCCTTATTCTGTGAGAGAGAACATTGCCTATCCTGTTAGAGAGAAGGGAGCCAAATTATTTAACCCATCAAGGTGGATATTTTTAGTTATCTCTCATTTTGTCTGGAGACAATTAGTGAGGGTTTATTCATGCTTCTGCAATGGAACTGTGGGTGCTAAAACATCCAACTGACTGGGAAGGCTGGTACCATTTTCAAGCAGCACCCTTCTGCATCCAGAGGAAGAGACCTGCCTCTGTGAGTTTCAAATTCTCATCCTAGTTCTCCTCTGCCTTATCTTGAAGTATACACAGTAAGAGGAAAATGGCACAGTGACCACAGTTGTGGTATAGTAACTTTATAACATCTATTGTCTTCTGAAAGCTAATCTGAGGAGTAAAAGTTTGGATCAACTGAAGAGAATATATTTGTTTTCAAAAGTCACAAACCAAGGAGAAACCCAAACATGCATAATATGAGTGTTCCCAAAAAATCCTCTTATGAAAAGCCATTAGCATGAGAGGTCAAACATTGGCAGCCAAACCCTCTCAAAAGTTGATAAACATCTGAACAAGTGTCTCAGAACAGAAACTCCTTTGTTTACCTGTCACACATTCAATTGTTTGCAGTTTCAAATGGTTGGATAGCTAAAAGAACCCATGGTGCCACTGCACGCTCTATGACTCTTCATGCTGCTTCTTTGGTGAAATGACTCACTTGGATCATCTTGATCCTCTTTTCCAAGTGTCGAAGATCTGGTGCTATTCTTGCTCTTATATTTGCCACTGTTTCAAGGCTTGGTTTTGCCATGGTGATCTTCTGTGCTCTGCTGGAAAACTCATTGGTTACAGATACCTGCAACACCTGCTAAACTGTAAACTAGTGACATACTGGTTTGATTTACCACAGGAATTACATCTTTGAATAGAAAATAAAAATCACTAAATTAAAAATGGTGAAATTACATACGTTTGCAAATTATCATGGGTTTTACTCAAGTTAATGGTTCATGACGTGGTGAACATGGATGTGGTTGCCTAAAGTACAACCACTTAGGCAGGTCAGGCACTTAGAGTTGTGATTGATTTAGGTTCTCAGTTCTGTTGAAATGTGTAAGTCATATGAAAAGGGTAGTAATAGACATTTGTTTCAGCCAAGAAAGTAAATAGGTACAACTGAGAACATATAACAGCATTTCTATTACATGCAAAAGCATTTTCTGACTGTGGCCAGGCTGTGTACTACTATTACTTGGATCCCAGGTATGACCCTGAGGAGCCTGTGCAGTGTAGACACAACTCAAGGGCAGAGATTTGTATCCTGCTTTGCTGTTGTAAGAATCCCGTTGCCATCATTCTGCTAATGCACTTACAGAAGCTTTATAAAGGAACAAGATGTTTTTGTTATGAGAAAGCATAGAATAGCAGCATAAAGATAACCAATTCTGAATGCAAAAGCAAGCTGTGAATAGGAATAGTGTTTCCCTTGACTGCAGTACTTTTGCAGATTTTGTCTCAGCCCAGAACACCAAATTACTACTTAAGACATCATATTTTCAGCCAAATTCTTTTTCTAGATTTATCTTTTGAAACACATTTTGCTCTTATTCCCATCAAATATAGCAGTCTATAGCGGTGTTATCATATAATAGTCCAAGAACATAAACAAGCCCCAGTTTATGAGTTTCTCCCTCTCCTTACAGACCTTGTTTCAGTGTACAAAGAATTACAGTCTTGTTTTTTTCCCATATGTTATGCAGAAAAAAAATACGGTTGTACTAATTATATTTTGAAAGTTAATGGTTTTAGTTGATCTAAGTCAGAACTCTTGGAGAGCAGCCACATCAAATGAGTTCCTGGTAATTTGCCATGACTTCACCATGTGCAGCTCCACGAAATTGCATGCCTCCCATATGGCTGTTGCTATAGCTATGCCAAAATCAACCACTAACACTGTAATTTTGCTTGTGGCCCTTCCTGGAAGAAATCTACACACATCTTATATCTGAGTAGATAAAACGGGTGTTCTTGTTTAGCCCTATGTAGAATCCCATCAACTATTGGAAAACTTATTTATATTGAAATACTCGGAACATGGTGGATAACTGATTAAGCAATGTACTTTATAAAAAATACTTACAATAAAAGAATATTGTCTATTGAATAACCTAGACCTGATTTTTCTTGGCTGTTTCTCTGGCTTTTATTGTCAGTTTTACCTGGGCTTAAGGGCTGTTCAGTGTGATGTACTGGATATTAACATGACTTTTAAATTCAGTTTATGCCAATCTAAATGGCAACATGCTGACCTGGGCAAGATCAGATTCCCAGACCCCCTGGGCATTTCCAAAATCCTTTCACCCCTGCAACTTTTTTTTTTTTTTTTCCTTGTTCCTTACACTTTATTGTGCTTCCCAGGCCTCGATCTATATATGGATTCACAGTGTTCTTTCTGCGTGCTCAAGGGCAGGCCATTAACTGCAAGAAAACGATCCAGAATGAGCATACTGAAAAGCTTCCCACATAGCTTAGCAAGGCATTTGTAATGCTTTTGTAATGCTTTTGTCTAGGCATTCACTTCTTCACTTCTAGCCAGAGCTGGTAAATTATACCTGCATCTTGGAAAACTTAGGAGCTCCAAGATTTTGTATAAAAATCGAGGAAATTTGTCTGCAAATTCCCTCCATCCCAATCAACTTGTTAGTCTGCTTCTGTGTTTACCTGTTGACTAATAGAAATACTTCCCTTCTAACTTTTATGCTCTCATTCCTTATTCATTTGTATTCATCTGCATTCCCTTGCTTTGTGTTTACATCGTAAACAGCCCGGAGGCAGATGGCAACAGAAGGAGGATGCTCTGCAATGGTAATTACTTCTGTTATCATGGATATTTAGGAAAAGATCACCTGCAAACCAACTGCACTTATAAAGCGGGACCTGATGCATCACAGAATGTTGCTATTGCTGCATTATGTGTGCTGTGTGCGATTTCACAAAAATCATTAAGGTTGGAAAAGACCTTTAAGATCATCTAGTCCAACTATAAGTTCAGCGCCACCGTACCACCACTAAACCATGTCCCCAAGTGCCACATCCTCATGCCTTTTGAAAACTTTCAGGGACCGAACCAGATAAAGGCAATTTAGGGTTTTACTCACTCCCATTCCATTGGTAGGATTGAGAACATACTCAGACATTGCCTCTACACATTAAAAATTTGATTTCTGGTACACCCTGAAACTCAAAAGCTTTGCATAAGTTTGGAACTGACTTCTGACCAAATAAGGATGAAAAGATTCAGATAATTACACCATGAAAACAGACTGACGGTAGGTTTTTCCTACTGCTCCTGTACTGAAGAAATAAATAATGGTGGAAAACATTTCCATGCAAGAAAGTTTTGAAATATATCAGTCAGCACCCCAATCCTGCTGGATCTAGCTGACCTTTAGCTTTGTAAGCTCAATTTTGTAATTCAAGCACAAGACTTCAATGCTAAAAATATCCACCAAGACAATCTAGATGCCAATGCACAAAACTGCAAAGGGTCTATATAGGAAGCTGTATTGAAAATTAGATTGATCTATTTGAATTTTGATGAAGAATATGTCAAACTTGGGTTTATGGTTCAACAGTGTGAGATAATATTGCTTAAAGAGAAATCTTGCCCCTTTATTTTATTGGACTGGTGCCTGAGTCCACAGTCACCTGAAGGATTGCATCTGGCAAGACTAATAGAATGAAACATGACATCTCATGGCCAGGGAGTTCAGTCCCTCAACTCGTTTCCTTGCAAAACTCTAATTGACTTGGCACCTTGATATTGAGATAAATCCTGTGCTTTTTGGTCCTCAAATGTAAATTTCACTGTAATTCAGTAAAACAGAAAGCACCAACACTGCTGTTTTTCAATGTCATTCTTCATGCAGATTCAAGAAGAACCGAAACCAATAGCAAGAGATCCCACTGGAGTTGCTCAACAGAGTTGTTTCACTTTCCATATGAACTGCAGTTTGTTTGGTTTTTTTTTTGCTCAGTGTTCTACCATTTCACAGAAAAAACATGTACTCACAAGGAAGAAAAAAATAAATACAGCTATGGGATATTTTCTGTAGAGTGCATTACAATAAGTGCTTTTGGATGTGATTTAATGTTTTATAGTGAAATCATGCTTCTGTTAGCAAAAAGTCAGCATACTTTTATAGCCAATAGTTCTACTTTCTGTCTTTTGGCTTTACTATTAAGGTTTAGCTAGTCTAATCAGGAGCGTTATTTAGAAATATTAGGTAATGAAGACCGGTCAGCTATGGGACACCAATGATTACTCTGTTTAAATCTCACTACAGCTGGGCAAACTAACTCAGTGGTGCTGATCCCCGCTGTGCCGCTCCGTGAGCCGGGGAGCCAGGACAGGACCTGCCAGCTCCATCCTTTCTGCCTGCCTCAGGTTTTTGGCCCTTGCCTCATGCTCCTCTGGGGGGATACCTGAACTCCTGCAGCTGGAGCCCTGAGCTGCTCTCTCATTCCAGGACTCCATCTGCCAGACGCAGCAGTTGAACCTGCTGCATATATAACCCTAACTATTATCAGGCAATGAAACCAAGAGGGAAGTGAAAAGTCCACATGCTACTTTATATACTAACTGTATTTACTTTAGATAAATATTTACCTATAGACAGAGGCACATACCTGAAAATAGGGCTATTTGCACTTTCCCTGAAAAGCTTTTTGAGATATTCATCTTTAATATTGTAGCAGGCATAGCTCACAAGCTACACAATATCCTGCAAAAGTCCCTTTCATTATCTGCAAAATGTCTCATAATGTTCTATTCATAATTTGCTTTGACATTAAAATAAAAATGTTAATATTCTCAATTTTGTCTTTCCTTGCTTGTGTTCCTCAGGAAGATCTGGCAGCCCACAGAAGCCAGATGGTGACTTGAACTTCCCAACCAAACTGCTTGGCTGCTGCTACAAAAAGGGATGGTTTTGCTCCCCTCTATCTCATGCTGAAGGCCATGTACCTAGTCCTTCCTTTGCACTAGGCACTGACTTGTCTATCCCTCCAGTGAACTCGGGCAAAGAGCCTATTAATTAGGGATAACTTAAACTAAGCGAGGAGAACCAATACTTGAAGAAGGGAGCAAGACCATTGTGAGGGTACTTGGAGGGCCAGTGGCTCCCTAAGGGACATGGGGCCACCTCCAGCTATACAGGTCCAAAGTGAAGTCAGGACCTCAGTCTGCAGACCAGGACTGGGGCCAGTCGTGTTAACCGGCGGGGCCCAGACGGTCAAGGCAAGACTAAGATCAAACCAGCAAGCAAGACTAGAACAGTACAGACCTACAGCATAGCTCAGACAAAAACTGAGAGCCCACGGCAGAGTTTAAATGGGTCTCCGGCTCTCTCAGACAGGGACTGTGGGGTGGAGGCTCCTGGAGAGGTTGATTAGAGCCATTAAGGTCCATTAGTGCCCGCTGAGCCCCATCAATGACAATTACTCCTTTTGATGGACTACCAATTTTGTCCCCAGCATGACATCGGATTATGCCACGAAGCTCACATCCTCCCATTGCCAAGGCAGGAGCAGCAAGCAAAGAATAGAAAATATCCAAAAGGCCCAATATCAGAACCATTAAAACACTTTGGAAAAAAACCCAAAAAACCAGTGTGTGGCTTCAGTACCCCATGGGATAAGGACTGGTTCAGACGTGGTAGGCACAGCACTCTGTCCTTCAAAGCCTGAAGGGTTGTGGAAGGTGGAAAGAGAGCGAAAGAGAAGAGTACAGATCGTATTTTGTTCACCTGAACACCAGACCTCAACAATGCAATGTCCATTGCCCACTTTGGGACCAAAAATTCATCAGAAGGTGGCTGAGGGCCAGTGGTTAAACCCAAGAAGTGATGGACACCACTGATGTGTATGTGCTGGGATGGCTGATATTGGCAGGACCACAGTGGTTTGCTCCAGTCATGTGGGAGCATGGCACAGAGACAGTGACACTGGCACATACTGGTGGGCAGCAGAGCGGGCTGGTGGGAGTCTGGGAAAAGCTGCTTGCTTGCTTGGTGGGACTGGCAGTGCTTCAGACCACCCTGCCTCAGGCTGCAGGATTTGGGGGGTTTGGGGCTTCTGTGGAGGCTTATGGATGAAAGGGGTTTTCTTTGGATGCACCTGAGGGGGATCAGGTCCCCAGGGAGGCAGGGCTGGGTATTTGGTCCCCTCCCCAGCAGGTGTTTCATTGCCCAGCCCAGCTCCTGTCCATGAGGAGCCTGGCCTCCTGCACCAGCCCCTCAGTGACACTGTTTCTGGGGAGGGTTTTCAGTCCCGCAGCAGCAGGACCTGCAGGAATCTGTGCTCTTGTCATGTTCAGCCCTCTCCTCACTCCACACACCCCCTTGCCCTGTCTCCCCTAGGGTTTTAAGAGAAGGGCAACGAAGCTGGGGAAGGCTCTGGAGCACAAGTCCTGTGAGGAGTGGGTGAGGGAGCTCGGGATGTTTAGCCTGGAGAAGAGGGCGCTCAGGTGACCTTATTGCTCTCTATAAGCACCTGAAGGGAGGTTGTAGCCAGGTGGAGGTCAGGCTCTTCTCCCAGGAAACTTATGACAGAGCAGGAGGGTATAGTCTTAAGCTGTGCCACGGGAGGTTTAGGTTGGACATCTGGAAGAACTTCTTCACAGTGATTGAACACTGGAATACCACGTCCAGTTCTGGGCTCCTCACTATGAGAAAGACAAGGAACTACTGGAGAGAGTCTAGTGGAGGGTCACACAGATGCTGAGGGGTCTGGAGCATCCCTCTTAGGAGGAGAGACTGTGGGAGCCGGGCCTGTTCAGCCTGGAGAAGTCTGAGAGGGGCTCTCATCCGTGCTTATAAATATCCCAAATGTGGATGCCAAGAGAACAGTGCCAGACTGGTGGTGCCCAGTGGCAAGACGAAGAGCAGTGGCCATAAACTAAGACACAAGAAGTTTCACCTCAGCATGAGGAAGAGCTTCTTTACACTGAGGGTGGCAGGGCCCTGGAGCAGCTGCCCAGGGAGGGCGTGGAGTTTCCCTCTCCGGGGACACCCAAACAAACCCCCCGGGGCTGTTCCTGTGCCCCTNGATTGGGCGGTGCGCCGTCCAGAGCTCCCTCCCCGCCCTGCCACTGGAGCGGGCTGCCCAGGGAGCTGTGGAGACGTTTAAGGAAAGGCAGGACACGGCTCACTCGCCGGTGTCCCGGTGCCGTTCTGTGACTCACCCCCGCTCTCCCCACAGCCCTCCCGGCGCCGCCTCCCTCCCTCCCTCCCTCCCTCC
>VWZF01003885.1:1460233-1471842 GCA_013396755.1 Sclerurus mexicanus | reverse complement strand
ATGGGATGGGATGGGATGGGATGGGGTGGGGGCCATCCAGCCGCTGCCCCTTCTCCGCCCGGCGGCAGCGCTGTCCCGGCGCGGCCCCGCTCCCTGCGCGCGGAGCTGCCCCCGTGGGCCCTTCGGGGTGCGGGCTCCCTGTGCGGGGCCGGGACCGGGGCTGGGGCCGGGGTCGGGGTCGGGGCTCCTGCGGCGCCCTGTCTGCCAGGATGCATTCGCCGCTCTGCCCGGCGCCGCCCGGGAAGGGAGGCTTTTGTGTATATATATATTTATTTATTCATTTTTTAATGTGCGGGTAATGTCATTTATTCTGTGTTACTTCTCTCTGTGAAAGGGTGGAAAAAAAAAAAAAACCCTTCCCCCTCCACGGAGCAGGCGCAGAGGAACTTCCTTAGTTTTGTCAAAGGCTCTTCCTGCTTTCGGGCTTTTATACCTTATAAGGCAGTTTCGAGTGTCAAACCTGAACCAAACGCGCTCCTTTCGGTGCCGGCGGTGTGTGGCACCGGGGGGATGCCCCGGGGTCACTCCCGGGCTGCCTGTTCCCGAAGCGCCGGGATGGAGGTGCCCGCAGGGAGCGGCCCGGGCGGGCTCGGCCCTCCCGCTCCCGGCGGTGCGAACCACGCCGTGACCTCCCCACTGCGGCGGGGTTTTCGGGGGGAAACATCTCGCTCGGGCATCATGCAGCTGTTTTTTCATTGCAAGGGAAAGCACTGGTGTGTTTTTCCAAGGCTTTTTAGCTGCCGCTGGTGGCGTGCTGCTTCTTTAACTCGTTGGGATTTTTTTTTATTTTTTGTTTCACTTCTCATCCGTCTTGCTAAAAATAAAGCATTTTCTGTAGCTATAGATATTTATAATACTTACTTGAAAGGGTGTATTCTTCTGAAATGCAGGCACTTGTTTTGAAAGCATGTGCGCATCTGCCCCTCAGGAGAATGAGTTTGGTGTAGGACATTAATGAACTGGTCCTTGGGAAGAGCAGGTGTATCTGTGTCTGTCTCTAAGGTCTGCACGTCTAACAGTTGTATGAAGAGGTCATACCTGTAGTTAAAGAAGAAGTAAAACCTTGAATTTTGCGAGAGGAAGGAAAATTAGCACAGGAATGAGAGTGTGTAGCTGAGCGTAATGGAGTTTGACGTGTATATTGCTGTTTATCATTCAGAGTGAAAGATCTGTAACATATTCCACCAGAGCCTTTTTCCCCGTCCCACATGCTCCTGTATTGCAGGTGGTCCCGTTAAAGCCAGCAATCATGTCTTTATAGATTTGGGAAATACAGGTTGTGACCGCTGGAGCAGGGATTCACTTAGAGCTTTCAGTGATGCCCTGCAGGAGCAGTGTGCAAGCACAGAGCTGTGTAAGAAATGACTTTGTCTTCTTTGTGTGAGAGGTGTACTAAGGGACACGTGTGTTAAAGCAAATGTTCCTGGGAAAGACTTATGTGTAAGTACGCCATTAATCAACTTCAGTGCACAGGGCATACCCTCTAATACTTTTGAATGCGATGGTAGCCAAGTCTTGCTCCAGTTTTATTTATTTCCCTCCAAGTCTTCAAAAAACACTCTAAGATGCTGTTTTATTGTGCCCCAGTATTTTTCTATTTTTTAACACAGCCCATCCTATTCTGCTCTCCAGAACTTTCGTTTCAGGTGCATTTCATAGTCCAACGTTGCTCATCCTTGAAGTTCTGCTTCGGGAAACTCGGGACAAAGATTTGTAGCATTGGAATCATTACAGAGCGTTGGAGTGGTTTGAATTAATTGAGTTTGGTAGATAAAGGTATAAAGTGTTGAATTTACAAAGGAAAGATCTGATAGTTGAGATAAATAAGGAACAGGTGGGTAGTAGTGCAGTGGGATGTGATAGCATAATCATGCTCTTAGCTTCTATTTTTTAATTGTTGCAGCCCTCTCAGTCCATCTCATTTTATGTGTATAAGTGAGAACACAACACATGTCAGCCCTGTGCTCAGTGCAGGTTATTTGAGGTCTCATCTAGGGTAATGTCCTGTCTGCCAAAAAGAAAGAAAGCAGACAAATGAAAGATAGCCCCTGAAAAGAGGAAAAGAGGGCTTGAGAATACAACCAAAGCAGAAAGGGTAAGAGGAACTGTCTTGTTTAGAACAAGTAAGACTTTAAAAGTGACTGGTTTTCCAGTAAGTAGGTTTTTTTTTTTTTAGAGGGAGAGGTTGACAATTTACAGTCCAAGGAGAATTTACCTTACTCAGCAAAAGGGCAGATGTAGAAGAGCTATTAAGGGTCTCTTCCCACCTGTCTTATGCCTGTAGCCACAGATTCAGTTTGTTGATCTGAATGTTTAGTTTTGGGTTTTTTATGTGTAGATGCATTTTTGCCATATAAGACAGAGGAATGAGGAAGATGGCAGAGTTGTGCTTTTCAGCATCAGCCTGCAAAGATATCACAAATTATAAGAACCCCTTTCAAAGCATGAAGAGACTAAAATGCAGAAGGGTTTGGGGAGATGGTGTGATCCCTGCCATTTGAGGTTTTAACAGGTTAGTCAAACTTTTTAGGAGTCATGTACATAGGTGTTGTACAGGTGGAGTGGGGATATGGGTGGTCAATGACACAGCAGTCAGATTATGGGTGCAGCAAAAATTCTGCCAGTGTCACATTTGTTACCTTGAAATTTGCATTCTTTGCTTAAGTAAACTTGATACCTAGAAAATAAGGTAATTGATACCTAGTAAGAGCAGGTAAATACTTAATTGTGGTTTAAAAAAGCTACTTGTCTGAAGCAGTGTCTTCTTAATTATACAGTAAACTTGCAGACATGAAATGAAAAATCTGAAGAGCCCTATTAGTTTAACATAACTGTTTAAACCAGTATTATTTATTTCTATAATCAATAGCCTTATCTGGTTTAATTCTAAATACATTGTAACTGTGTTGGGTAATCTATAGAACAATGCTGTGGACTTTATCATCAGGAAGTATTTGCCTGTGTTAATGCTGAATTTGACTTCACTTGGCTGCTGAGAGCTCCTTTTCTTTCCCTTCTTTCCACAAAAGATGGGCACCCTGTCCGTGAGCAATTAGCTGTAAAAGTAGCAGCTTTGTGCTGTTCTCTTCATACCCTTCAAACAGTGGTAGATTATTACAGTTTTCCTTGAGTTAGTAGGTGTGCTGTGCATGAGACTTACTTCATATTTGGTGTATGCAAGGATTATGTGCATTTTAAAATGAAAAATAAGATGGAATTATTTCCATCTAGTATATGAGCAACATACCAAAGAAGGGAAAAGGCTCTTACTCATTTTGTAATTGCAGTAGGCTGCAGTCTTTTGCTCTGTGCCTTTTGAGTATTTGAATAGTTCTTGCTGCCTGTTGCACAGGCAAACACAGCACTGCCTGCAAGTCATGATTAAAAGCTCTTCCTACGCCACTTTAGAATTTAGCTTGATTAGGTTGACAAGTAGATTTTAACTGTGTCTTTCTGTGTGAATGCACTTTTTTCCTTTAGTATAACTTGTATAACACTGAATTAGCTCATTCGGGATGGCAGATAATTGCAAGTGTTCAAATTAATGGCTCTTTAGCTGAGCTGAAGTAAGTGGCTGTGTAACTACTGCAGTTCCAACATGAGAACTTAATTTTAGCAGTGAGAGGGATTTGAAGAAAATGACTTTTATTTTCTATACCTGAACTTCCCATTTCCACTAGACTTGTGTGCCATTTTTCTGTGGCTGTCAAGTGGATCCATTTGGTATTGGAGTATCACTGGTGACCAGCTTCTTTAATGTCCCCAAGAGTCTTTTGTTGAGAGGGTTGTGTGTGTTGGTTATTTTTCTCTTGAATAAGTTGGTTATGTGAGTGTGTGAAAAACCCCAACCTGTTGTCATGGATCTTACTTTCTTCTGCCTTTTCTCATATACCAAGCTAGGCCCTGTTTTCACTTCCTATACACAGGTTACAAAGATGAGTGTGTTTTTTTTAACTGCTTCTTGCTTGAATACTGGGAGGGAATTAAAGGTTTTGGGGTTGGCTGGAGAAAGGCTTCCTGTTTGTGATGGGAGCACAGGATTCCCTTGACACCTCATGGCAGGCTGGGTTCCCTCTGAGCTGAGAGAACTTGGGATTTCCAGGATTTCGTGATAAGAAGTTGAAGGCTGTTCTTCGGAATAAATCACATGTATCTCTTAGAGTTTCTTGGCTGTTTGGTCTCTGTAACTGGTTTTGAAGGAACAAACTTTTGGGCATGTGAAAGCTCAGAGAAGTGGGGGCTGGCTGGTGCTCAGGTGGAGTGAGCTTTGCTTTGGGGCACTTCAAACCCTGCTGCTCTAGTTAATCTTCATGCAACACCTCTATAGGTTCATGGTCCTGAATAGAGCAAAGTATTTATGGGTTGAGTGCCTTCTAATGTAAGAAGTTAGGATAGGATTATGTCTTCCTGCTTCGTGTCTGGGTTTTCACCTGGTGGTGTAAATGAGAACAAGATCCATGAAAGGCAATAATCTTCAATAGACAGCAAAGATCTGTGAGAGACTAAATCCAGTGCTATAAGGTAGGGGGAAGTTGCAGCCTTTATTTTGTGTTTTCTCTAACTTTGTTTAGTATCTTATACTGGACCTTGAAATTATTTGTCTTTTCTAATGTTCCAGACATGGGTTATTTCCACAGGTTTTTCAAAGCATAGCTTCTGTTTAGTATAAAGATTTCAGCACTGTGATATTTTTGCAGTTAATACTTAAACTGGGTATCTTGTGATGACCTTGTGTACATCCCAGTCTTCATGAAAATGTTCTTTTTTGGGATGACTTTTCTGTGTGTTGTGTCATCCCAGATGTAATTTTTCAACATGGAAAGCAGGGACAAAATATTTCCTTAATGGCATATGGAAAAAAATACTCTTCCAGGGTTTTAAGAGTATCTTTTGCTTGCCAGTGGCTGCAGTGGTTAGGGAGTGAGGGGAAAATGCCTCATCCTTAAAGTGGAAAAAGGAGCTATGCTAGATTAAGAACTGTGGTTAAAAAAAAAATTGCAAAGAGATTCTAAAGACTGATGGTGACTTGTGGTGTTCTCTTAAATGATTCTAATAATTGCAGTTCATGTTGCAACACTAAATGCTGAGAGTATGCAATATAATTAGGAATAATAGGAATTCAGTTAGGAATATATATTCCTATACGTACCCATATATATATATTTTTTTTGTGTGTGATTCCATCAGAGTTTATATCTTACTTGAGTGCATGTGTTGCAGAGCTCCTGGTTGGGGGGAAAGGTTTGAGGGAGGGCAGGGTTGTGGGTGTGCCTGGGACAGGGCAGGTTCCCTTCCTGTTCCTTGGTGTAATTAGTACCTGGCTTGGACTTTCTCCCCAGAAAGTATGTCGATTGCATGAATGCCATGGACATTTACTTGTCTAAATTAGTTGAAAGTACAGTTTTTAGGAGCTTGGAAATACTGCACAAGTTCCCAGGTAGTAATTCATACCCTGTATTATTTTATAGGAACAAATAAGAAACTTTGCAATTGGTCTTTTAGTTCATGCAGTTGAAAAGTTTCAACATAACGTTTCAACATTTAGTTTCATTATTGCAGACTTTCTTTGGGAAACGCTAAAAGGCTTTGAAAATTTCAAACAAACTTTAAAAAAAGAAACTTAAATTAATATTTGTCCAAATTTAAAAGACTTTAAGGAGACAATGTTAAGTTCAGAGGTAAAATAACTAAAGATATACTTTGGTTTGTCCCCAAGGAAATTCCAAGGTGTTTTCTGCTCTGTGTAAGAAAAAGAATCTCTTGCTTTAATTTTTAATTTTTGGTTTTGGTCACTGAACTAAAATATATTTAGGTGTACCAATCTAACAAAAGTCATCCTCGGGTAGATGCTTAATTGGATTGCAAACTTGTGTCCATAGCAGGATTACTGTAACCATCAAAATGAAGTATCAATCCTTTCCAAGCGCTAGTAGTGATGTATTCCTGGAGTTTTGTTTATCCAGTTATCAAGAAAGGTTGTATCCAAAATTGAAAGTGTCATCACTTTATGCACTGACTTAATGTAGGGTATAATATAATTCCACTTTTTTTCTTTTTGTTCTATCATGAGTTTGCATTTTTAAGACTAGACGGAAAAACTAGATAAATTTATGGGTTTTATTTTTCCTGGGGTTTCCTTTTTATTATTCTCTTGTGGTCATTGCAAATGTTTGCAGCTGTGCACAGGATGTGTTTTGGCATGCTCAGTCTGTGGAGAGCAAGATGCAGACAGGAGGTTGTCTGTTGATAATTTATTTTTATTGTACCCTGCTATTGGTGAATGACTCCACATTTTAATTCTTAATGCAGTATCTCTTATCCAATTTTTCAGTATTACTATTTTGTCGTGACTTGCCTTAGATGTAGCACACTGTTTATCATCTACAAGAGCTTTCCTGATATGACTGCTTGCGTGTTTACAGTCAGACTCCAGAATCTCTGTGATCCTGTTAAATGAGACCTGCTCTTTATATTAAACAAGATCCAGTCGTGTCTTTGTCCACAACTTAGTGGGACATTTTTTTTTTCTACAAGCCAACTGTTTCTAATTGGAAGTCGCCTTTTATTAGAAGCGTGGTGTAACATGACAAATATGTAATCTAGTGCTTTAGTGCAGGCCTGTTCTTGATGGAGAACATTTGGTTACAACTCCAGCGTTCCAGTAGGTAACTGGTGTGCAGAGAAGATTGGAAATGTGTTGGGACAATGTCCCACAGTGCTTGCCTGGTGCTCCTGGTCTCCAGTCCCTGCTCTCCCTGTCCAGTTGGTTTCATTTTACCCTCTGCTCAGATTGGGGTGATAGCAGCGACTGCTGGTTCAAAGCTGGAGCTCTCAAGTGCTGAAACTATGCAAATAGCAAAATAGCAAGCACAGAAGCTCAACTATTTTTTAATGTGGAATAACATTACAGTATTAGCCACTGGATTGCATTTGCTTGGAAAAACTCCCAAGTCAGGTCAGGTTTATAACAGCTAAGGCTCTTTCTGCATCATAAGACTTAGATTTTACCTATTTTCTTCAAGTGTAAGATTTAGTTTACTTGCAAATTATATATTTGTTCATTCAATTGATCCCTTCTTGCATTATCTGTTGAAAAGTATGTATAACTAATTTATTCTCTTGTTTTTTTTCTTTCTGATACATATCTGTACATTCTTAGAATATAGTTTGGGGATACCGACAAGGATCATTGAGTCCTAGCTCCTGGTGTTCAGCTTGTTTTGGGTAAATGATGTAGAAAGTTGCCAAATAAATCTCACTTTCGTAATAAGTAATTTACACTATTAAGTAATTAGTCATGTAAGACTTGCAAGCTTTTGGGGCATTCTTTCTTCATTGGTCCTCCTGCATGGAGTAGGCAGACTGTGCAAAATGCTCAGAAAGCTTGCAAAAAAATGAAATATAAATTTATTAAAAAAACTACCAGTATAGGTGAGTATTGTGTGGGTGTGGTGTAACACAGAGGCACAGTTAAGGCACTTGTTAAAAATGAATTAGTCTAGAAGTCTCAAAGGAAGCAGTAAGTAGAAAGAGAGCATTTTGCTTTTGCCAACACAAACTACTATACTCTCATTATACAGAGATAACATCCAAAGCTGCTTGCTCTTCTTACTTTGAGGAAAGTGTAGTCAAAGGAAAGTATCGTTTTCTGTGTTACTATGTGCCAGCATTAAATATTAGAAATGGGATTTACAAATATAAATAGAATTGACAGAGACTACGAACTTAGTATCATCAGAATGCCGGAACTTGGATTTTGTTAGTGGAAAACAGTTAAATATGGGCTGGTTTCAAGTACGCTTTTCATGGCTCCACCATAAGCCAGAGTCTTTTGGTAATAAATACATCTTATCTTCCTGTTTACTTTTAGAAGAAAGGAACTTTTCTAGAGTCAAGTTACCAGTGCTGTGGTTTTGTGTGTTTTTTTTAAGTTGTGATGCAAGTAAACATAGAACAAATTTGAAAGTTGTTTTTCTTCTACTCCATCCAAGTGTTAGTAAAATCAAAAGCAGCACAATGCAGTAGCTTTCTCTGTTCTCCAGACTGGTGTCGAAACTGTCACCTGGCCACTCTTAGTGCATTGCATGGGGATTTGTTCTGAATGCTGTGTGCCACAGGCCGCTTTTGCCCCCTGTTCCTCTTGGTCATGCACCTGGAGGGCTCTGCTCTGGCCACGTGTGGCTGTGTCTTTGTGGTTTTCACTACCCACTTCAGCTGGGTTTTACTGACAAGCGTTACAGTCACGTCTGTGCTTTGAGTTGTAGATGTAGCTGTTGATAAGAAGCAACACTGAATAAATTTCTGTACAAAAATATAGATAATTTTAAAGGTAAGGTAGTGTATTTTGAAGGTCTGGGTTTCTTGTATTTAGGAAATAAATGTTTGGTAGAAGCACTTCCCTTTCAAGCTGCTTTTGAGCCCGCTTATTTAAATGCACACCAGTCTGCTTCTGGTTTGTTATACTGTGACAGTTTAGGTGTGTGGCAAATAAGTATTTATCAAGGTGGAAGTTCCTGCTCGAGTGGACTGATATTTTTCTGGGGAACTATTGTAAAATAATAGTTTCAGACACACAGTAATGCAGTTAGTTGTAACACCAAGGTTGTAGACTGCCAGATTTGTAACCCCTTTGCTGTCCAGGGGTTCTCTATGTCATTGAAACACTATACTCACTTTTCCTGTTCCTTCATGTGTCTCATCTACAGTTTAACAAGATTGTTCATCTGAGAGCACTTCTAGTCTTGTGTGCTTTTTCCATTTATAGAGCTATTTTTGTGGCTTTCACTATTGATTACTTGAAAGACTTAATCAAAAATATTTTAGAATTTGACAGAAGCAGTTGTTACTTAAAAATGCCAACTAAGAATGTATAAAACGTAATATATATTAGGTAAAGATATAAAATGTGAAAAGCATGACCAATTTAAAAATCTTTCACTGTCTTGTGTTTTATCAAGGACATTTGAAAAGAGATAGTAAACTAATGTATTAATATAAGTCCCATTTTCCTAATATAATCAGTTCTTCAGGGACTTCTGATCTGCTGCTGCTTAACCAGTTTGCACTTGGTACTAGAGCTGGGCAAGGTGGCTTTCCTCTTTCACTGTAATTTTCTCGTTATTTTTCTTTGCAGGGATTTGAAAAGTAGGTATTTCCTAGGCTTTTCAGTCTCATCTGGTGTACGAGAAGGGTCATAGAAGAAAAGCAACAAATGTGAAAGATAAAGGCTTGGTTAGGCTTTTCAATCACATGAGGCTCTGTGTATGAAGACCAGGGATTTATCCATGTTTGAGAAATTTTCCACTTTTTAAAGCAGCTGTCATCATAAGGCATCAGGCAGTAAAAACATGGTATCTATTTTATAATTTCTGTCTGTATAGAATTCATCCAGTTAAAACAAGAAAGGCTATTAAGCCCTTTTTGATGAAGTCTTTGATGAACAGAACATCTGTAAAGGGCTAGTATTAAAACCAGAATCCCTTTCCATTCTGTTTAAAAACTCTGAGTTTTTACCGTATGACTTATTTCATGCCCTTTTGAGTATATTACCATGTGCAGGTCATCCTTAGGATCTCCCCACTCTGAGCTTTCCTGTAGTGCCTTCTGTAACCCGCTTAATTGCAATTCTAGAGTTAAAGTAATTTAGCTAGCAGTGAATGTGTATTTCATGATGTGTGTTGCAATCAGCTTGCTTTCTGTCCTTGTCCCTCCTTTCTTGGTGTCTTTTCCACGTGGTTTCAGGAAAGAAATGCAAAGCACTCCGGCCTCAGGAGAGTTCATAAGGGAAAGGCAAGAGGCTCTCAGGGGAAATGGGAGATTGGCTCTAAATCCATTTGCATGGAAGAGGATGTTGAGTACAGATCTCCTGCTACCTAAGCAAGTGTGACACCCTGAAAGAAGGCAGTATTAGCTTACGTTTAAGAATAAATGCATTTAACTCTGTGTAAAGCCTAATCCCTTCATTGAATGTAAAACTTGCTTGGAGCAAGACCCCTTGGACAGGTTTTGCATAGGATCTGAGCTGTGTTTAGTTCAAAAAACCTTGCTAGACTTGATGTGCAGGCTGTGGTACACACCAAAGTAGAATTTTAGAACTGACACATGCAAGCCAACATGTTCTGTACAGGTTAGTGTGCTTGGGAAGGCCATTGCATCATGCAGGATGAGATACAGGCAAAGGGATGTGTTACAGTTTGAGTGAGAGCTTGCACAGAAGGGTTGTGGCTCAGATGGTTGATTAACAAATAAAAAGCCCTCTTGAGAAAATATCCTTATATATACACTTGTTTTTCTAACTTTATGCACCTTGAAGGTAAACTAGAAAGACACCATTTTGATTTTACCCTAGTCTTGACTTTACTTCCAAAGTGTTTCAGGTTTGTTACTGCCACTTGTGGTACTCCTCCCTTCCCACAGAAGTGTTTTGTTTATTTTTCAAGTTGCATTGCATCTTTTCAGTGGGTCCAGCATTGAAAGTATGTCTTATTCCCATTTGTGTGTGCATTTAAAAACATGTCCTGTGCCTAAAATTGATTTTAGTCCAGGTCATTAGGAGTAGCTGAGGGGTAGGCTGTAACCTGGATTTGCTCTACAGGAGTTGAAGGTCAGGTGACATTTGTCCTCGAGTGCTCTTCTCTGCTTGTTCTTGGCTAATTGATGTCTTTGTGTGAAGCTGTCAGTAAAATGACACACAACTTGTGTAGAACCCCCTGTTCTATTGTACTTCTTGAAGCAACTGAACAAATTAATTACCTATGAGGCAATTGTCTCCCTGTTCCTCACTCCTTTGTTACAACTGCAGTTGTGCTAGAGCTGGGGTGTATAACTTGGGAGAGCGTATAAGGAATGACATCTGTTGTGGGCTGGAAAGAAGTGGAGCAAAGGCACGTGGTCAGTCTGTGGTTTGCAGAAGCAGTTTCTGCTAATGACATCCTCATTAGAAGTTCTTACCCTCAGTGCTGTTTCCTTTTGGCGTTAAAATTGTCTGCGTGACTAATACGTAAGTAACCTTCAAGTGACATTGTTTTCATGTCGTGGCCTCGGAAAAGTCTATTCTGGGTGAGAGAGCACATATAAGAAATCTCATTAGTGCACTTGAGAACGTTGTTGAAAAGCCCTTTGGCTGTCCTTTCAGAGAGCTCATGGGCAGTGGACAGATCAGCACAAAGCTGTGTTGCAGTTTCTGGGTGTGAATTTGAGGTTGATGTGACGCTAGAGATGTTTCTCCACTAATAGCTGAGATGTGGGTTAGTGAACTTAGAAGGAACCTTTTTTAGTTGCTACCCCCAACCTGTTTGTGCTGTGAATGTCCCTTACAAAAAATCCTGTTGTGTTTGTCACATCATGACATCTCTGTAGGCCAGAGGGTGCTCTGAGCCCCTCTTGCCTTTTTTGAGAAGGTACTGCAGAGAAGTCACTGGGCAATACCAGCAACACATGTATGTATATCGATAGACAGTGTGAGAGGGGATGTGTATGTATGTGGTCCTCTGTATGCTGATACATGCATATGTATAGAGACTTTTTGGACTGTTCTTGGATACTCTATAGCTGATCTTATGAAGGTTGTGATTATCCAACAATTTTTTTGGCCTTGGGGTTTTTTTTTT